>NDFZ01004777.1:0-157686 GCA_002192655.3 Mamestra configurata
ACTAAAAAATTGCGTACATTTACCTACATCAATTTATTTATTACATAATTAAATGTACACCATTAAGTATCAACAAAGGGAAACTTAAAACTACAATACATACAATGGCCGGCAGTACTGTTCTCTCCGGAAAAAACAAACGACAAAATTAATCATTCCGCTCGCGTAAATCTAACCCTACCTTAACCATAATTGGGCGATCCAGTAGTTTAGTAGCTAATATACCGCACAAATCAAAAGCAGATAGTTATATTAACCCCCGCGAGCTTATCGGGCATCTCCGCGGCTTACAAAGCGTTAACACTAAGCTGCCTATGAACTAAGTGAATACGACTCTCGAAGCGTAAGTGATTTAGTTACGAGTTAGAAACATTTCGAGCGTATGGATTTGTAGATTAACTAATATTCCAATATTGGTGATATTGAAGTGTGTCATGAGTGAGTGAGTCATATATTGCTATGAAGTTTATTGCGCGTTCGTCTTAAGGAAGCTATGCTTTTGAATAGGTTATATTGGGATTCCTGACAGTTTAAATAGAAAAATAGACATTATTATATAAATTTTGATGCCTACTTATTGAATCTTTTGCAAAAAAAAAGGTCTATCACCCGGCTTAGGAGGTCCCCAGCGTCCACATGCCATCTTTACGATGCCCATTTTCGGAAGGTCCCCAGCGACCATAGCCTGGTCTTCGATGTCTATCTTCAGGAGCTCCAAATCTGTTATGATGAGGCCCATGGTTAATAGGACCGTGTTCTCCAAAGGGTGCATAACCTGTTCTGTGATCATGGTGTCTACTATAAGGACAACCTCATGGTTTACTGGAACATGGATGGCATAATGGAGTGTGCTAGCTAACTAGTGTCAATTAATTTCATTTAAAATTTGATTTATATATTAGACATATTATTTATCTGTTTCATGTTTTGTAAACTTACTTTGCATACTACTGTATAAATTAAAGTTTCTAAAACTTAACAGACAGATGTGTTGCTGGGGAGTTTGTTGCGCCACTTCTTCTTTCAGCTAAAATACTAGGAAGTGGTGACGGGCGGCGTTTTGGGAGACTCTTTATATAGAACTTTGACGTTCAAAAAGTGCTGACACTCAGCCTAATTTGAATAAATGACTTTTGATTTTGATTTGTATGTTTTCTTTCAGCTGGTATGGTGGTGGAGGTGTGTAGTACCCATCAAAGGGTATGTCATGAAAATCGAACTCCTGTCCTTTCATGATTTAGATTTTATTAACTCGTTTATTTTACTTTAAGGCACTGAAATATACTATGATAGTTTGAGGTACTGAAGATTTTTTCAACTGGGTACTGATGTTCTTACTTTGAATGATTTCACTCGAATTCCAGTCTTATCGACAGCAACATTCTCTAGTTATTGTTGTCCTGATAATGATGCAATTTTTGTGTTTAGTTATAAGGGGGGCTGCCCTGATATGCCTATGAAGTTACTGATAATATGCGATAAGGATAAAAAGTTTATATGATGCAATTTGCGATTAATATAATATAACATGGAAGCACGCCTTTAGTTCTAAGAGCGATGGTTAGAATCTTTTTTAAAGATTTTTATTAATTTAGATCAAAGTAAAATGATTATTATGAAGTTCCACTTCACAATTTTGACTTTTCGATTATCAAAATTGTCGAAAGAATATTTATTTTTTCTGATTGGCACAAAACAGGAATGATTGTGCGATTATGTGGTCAGACGGAGAAAGCTTGCTCCTTTAGGCTTGAATTCTTGGATTCCTCTCAAGAAAAGTTTACTGCGAGGGCCATTGGTTTTACAACTACGATGACTATTGCTGCTGTAACCTAATTTTCCTCGTTTCAGAATTGTGTATTCAACGTAAAAACTACATAGTTTCGTATTCAGATACTGTGTTTATGTATTCTCTTAGATTTATGAATATTTATGTACATTGATTTAACAACTTGCGACCCAAGTAAAAGGGCAAAATCTATTAGTCCGTGATAAGACCTGTCGTACTGTATGGATCAGAATGTTGGGCTGTGAAAAAGACGGATGAGAAAAGATTGCATGTAGCGGAGATGAGAATGTTGAGATGGATGTGTGGAGTATCGAGAAACGATAAAGTGAGGAATGAGTTCATTAGAGGTAGTTTAAACGTGGCGCCAGTAACGGAAAAGTTAAAAGGGAACCACTTATCTTGATATGGTCATGTGAAGAGGAGGGATGAAATGCACGTAACCAAAAGAGTTATGAATATAAATGTAGATGGATGGACAGGGAGAGGGAAGCCAAAGAAAACATGGATGTATTACAATACATCCATGTTTTCTTTGGCTTACTCCCTTTTCTTTCATATCACTCCTAATACATTAGGAGTGATATGAAAGAAAAGGGAGTAAGTGAAAGCGCGACGGCTGACAGTACAGAATGGAAGAAAAAAACGTGTTGCACCGACCCCAAGTAACATGGGATAAGGGCAGGAAGATGATGATGATGTACATCGATTTTACAAATAATTTTGACTAACCACTTAATTTCTCTAGATATTAAGTGGTTAGTCAACATTATTATTTCATATCAATAAATGTGCAAAAAGTTTTGTTTCAACATTTTTTATGGTATATACCCGCTAAATGCCTCGAAAACATGATGCAATCCGTCACCATTTAAAAACATTACCTACACAATTCAGCAGTTATTAAGAATCTCCAGCTGTTTTTTTTATCAAAATCATGTTGTTGGATAAGATTAAAATCAATGAGGCAAAACAAAAAGTTATAAAAATATTGCATAAATTACATCATTGTGACCTACCTGTGGGCGTGGCTTTTATTAAATATAATAAAAGCAACTCATGCAGCCTAATGTGTGTTTAACTATGAGAAAAACTACTTAGTATGACGACAAAAAAAGTCTATGCAAAGGCAATGGAAACTCTATGACAAATGTTGCTAAGGTTTAAAATACAAGGGTTCGTATTGGTTACTTTATTTGGAATTACTATTAGCTTAATTTTTTCATACTGACACTGACAAGTTATACAATATCCTAACGGGTAATCGGTCATGACCTTGTGACGTCAGTCTTCAAAGTAGTCGTAGTTAATATTAATTTTCCGGTCATTGAATTGGTTACAGATAATTAGGGTGGCTACCTCTCAAACAATATAAGTATTCACACAGTAAACGCCCACTTACGACCGGTTTCAATAACGTATCTACCTTTAACCAACTGTCAAACTATCTACCAACAGTAGCTGAAACGTCATGTTTGCCTTTCAAACATGACGTTTCAACTACAGTTGGTACGTCATGTTTCAGCTACTGTTGAACGTCATCTTTGCCTTTCAAACTTTACGTTTGACGTCAAATCTGACTGTTATATAATTGCAGTCAAATGGAAAACAAGCTCGTGAAGGAACATTGGGAGATCCGTCAATCTTATTACAATATAATTTATGAAAAAAATATGATATTAAAAAGACAGCAATGATCTGTTAAGTCCGCCTCCTAACCTAACACATGTTTCAACGACGAGAAGCAGAGAAGCGGTCCAAATTGAAGATGATATAAACTTTCAATTCAAAACAGTGAAACTAATCAAATTCCCTATCACATAAACAGTGCACATCATTTTATCTTAACAACAATCGTCTGCCAGCAACTTCGTCAGCATTTCAGTACAATCGCACTTGTAATCAGTTGTGAATATTGCGTCATTTTCTATTTGAATATAAACTCATGTTTTTCGATATGACTGGCATTCGAGTGAATTTATTCCAAGTAAACACATCTACATATGAGAAGAAATCTTGACTATTCTGACGAGCAGTCAATTGAGAAATTCATCTGAACCGCATTCAAGAATAATAAATAACAACAAAATCATGCCTCCATTCGGCGACCATCTTGGCCCTCCATTCGCAGGAATGGGCAGACCTCCTTTTGGTTGTCCCTTCCGTGGTGACTCTCCTGATCATCATGACCGAAAACCAGCATTTGGACCATCTGGATGGTCGAGATTTGACCGTAGCCCCGAGAGACATTGCCATCGTATACCTGAGCATCCAAGATGGGGGCCCTTTGAGCATTTCCATAGAGGATGCAGTCGCCGTGGACCATCGGAATGTCACTGCTGTGGACCTCATAGCCATGGAAGAAGACAGGAACGTAGCTGTCGCAGCCCAGGAATTGACCGATCTCATCCATGGTTTGGTCGCAACGCTGATCAGCATTGCTGTAGACGACAGGGTCAACCTGGATGCTCCGAGTGTCATTTTAGAAGAACATGTGAAGGACGTCACGGATCTGGCCACCGCAGGTCTGATTGCTGTCGTCATGCTTCTTGCTGCGAACAGAGGAGATCATGCCACGACAACTGCTGCAAAGAACGATCAAGACGTCACTGCAAAAACTGCTGCGAATCTGAACCTTGCTGCTGTGGAAAAAAGGAAGATTGTGAAAGTGACAGTAGTGTAGAAAGGTACGATAGTGAACCAGCCAATGAAAGGGACAACAGAATCCGGATGGTGGTACTATGGTTGCTAAGGGAATTGCTCTGGAAAACCGTAAAAGGTCTCCACATTTCTGATGCTCATATGTAGGTACCTACTATTTGTTTATTATTTAAATTCAGAATATTCAATCTTTCTCCCTAATATTTTTCTTATTGGATAATTTATCATAGAGTCGAGTACTATTTTAGTTTTTTCTTTACTAAAGAATAAATTTTGCAATAGTTTCTTGAGAAATTGGTGTGGGTTGAAGTTTGGGCTTAATCAGGTTTTTTGTCATTAGTGTTTTTTCTTTACCTATTAGTTTTTAAATTGTTATAACTTGCTTTGAATGTCTAATACAATTGAATTGTATCATTATATCGTTGTTAATGAAGTAACTTCAAAATATACTGGTGGTGGCATGATATTGACTAGTAAATCTCCCCGACCTGACAAAGAATTTCAGAAAAGCAAAACCTTCAACAGATTTTCTTCTTTATTCAACAGGGGGACAATAATTATAAGTACCACAGTCCTGCAAAGATCGTTGGAACAAAAAACAGACAGAATTGTAGTTGAAGATACATATCATCTACATACAAACAAAACTAGACCTGAAGATGAAGTAGACTAAGTTCAAGATTGAACTGAAAGGTGCTGCACTGAAAATTGACAAAGAGATTTGAATGACAGGGATGATTTTCACCTTATTACCGTGTTGTCAGAAAATGGTTGATAAAGTTGACGAAATCATCGGAGGAGAAAGCTAGATCAAAGAATATTGATAAAAGTAGTATTATTATTCTATTTTCAGTATTATTGTTTATGTAATAATGTTCAAGTGATTATAATAAGGCTGTTAATTGTATTGTTAAATAAATGTATGAAATAAAATAAAACTACAAAATATATTCGTTGTTTTAACTTTAAAGTTTGTAATTAAAAGATAGATAAAGACTATACAATCCCATTATACATATATAATAAGCTTATAAAAAAAGAAAATGTACTAGCGGCCAGTGATATGGGAAAGGAGGGGGACAACTAATTGCGCATCAAAAAATTCGTCAGAATCGTTGTGCATGAAAAAAGTGCCCAAAACACTAACAAGTAAATAATAAAATAGTTTGAAGTAGAACTGACCTGGCAAAATATTGAGTCACATATTGGGAGCCAAAGAACTAGCGTCACCCCATCTCTTCCCGTGGGTGTCGTAGGAGGCGTCTAAGGAACTCACCAGAGAATGGGCAGCAGCATTCTTTGTACATTGCAACAGCTACACTGCGACCGCCAACCCGCCTGCCAAGCGTGGCGATAATGGGAACGTCTTTCGGCTAGTATGATGATGATGATGATGATGATGATGATGATGATGATGATGATGATGATGATGATGATGATGNGTGTCTAAGGAACTCACCAGAGAATGGGCAGCAGCATTCTTTGTACATTGCAACAGCTACACTGCGACCGCCAACCCGCCTGCCAAGCGTGGCGATTATGGGAACGTCTTTCGGCTAGTATGATGATGATGATGATGATTGGGAGACAAAGAACTAGCGTCATCGCAGAGGGAGACCTAGGAAACGCTGTCGAGATTATTAAGTTAACNGGAAGACAAAGAACTAGCGTCATCGCAGAGGGAGACCTAGGAAACGCTGTCGAGATTATTAAGTTAACTAAAGTCGTTTACGAGAAATTGGACGAAGAAGGTACCTAAAATACTGGATGGAATGGTTGACTATGCGGGAGGGTCTTTACTCAGCAGTTGGTAAAAAAACATTTATCTTAAAAAAATTTCTAGGCGTTGCAATGTCTAGGCTTGTTACCAGTATAGTTTTAAATACCAACAGAGGAAATAAATGGCGAACTAAATCTTATTTTTTTGCTTAAAATATAATTGTACACTATTGTACAGACGCAAGCACATCAAGCTACCCGAAACTGTCAAATTTTCCCAATCAACCTTGAACCTAATGCTTTAGCGATAAAGTTGAAAATCTATTAAAGAAATTTGACAGAATGTTGTACGTTGGTGTGCTGGCGTTTGTACAAAAACAAAGCTATTTTTACAAAAGAAAAAACATCACTTTAATTGAACAATATTATAACATAGAGTTGCAATAAAGACGTATAGTAATTAAGTTTATTTTCTACTGTCAGAGAATATTGTTCTGCCAATTAGTACCCTAATTAATTAGCTAAGTGCTAGTTAGTACTCTTTCCATAGTATTCCTTTGTTTTGCTAGTTTATTTTAATTATGCCAATTCCTTTTGAGCTTGTTATAGAGTGTGATAAATTATACTAACGAAAAATGCGTATTTATTTGTTGTGCTTTCGGAATTGGAATTATATGGGCTTATTATGATTAGTTCCGTTGTTATTCAAAAAGTATACATAAACTCAGGCGTTTTTAGGAGGGTAATGTATTTCCCATGGGGGTAGTTAGGAACAAAAGAAAGACACCCCCCCATGCATTTTTACGGGTTTGTAAAACGAAGGAACTGAAACGTGGTAGCTCACAATGGGCCTCATCAGAAGGCTTAAAGTCACCCAAAGAGCAATGGAGAGGGCAATGCTCGGAGTTTCCTTGCGTGATCGAAACAGGAATGACGATATCCACAAAAGAACCAAGGTTACCGACATAGCCCGAAGGATCGCCAAACTGAAGTGGTAATGGGCAGAGCACATTGCTCGCAGAACAGATGGTCGATGGGGCCGAAAAGTTCTGGAGTGGAGACCGCGTACCGGAAGACCATCGTTGGAAAGCCTCCCACAAGATGGACTGATGACCTGGTGAGGGTCGCAGGTAGCCGATGGATTTGACGCACAGGGCCCGGTAGTTGTGGCGACACTTGGGTTGAGGCCTATGTCCAGCAGTGGACGTCTTTCGGCTGATATGATGATTATGATGATGAAAACGAAACCTAAGACCAGAATAGTCTTTTTCAACGTGGTACGTTGTCGGTTGGTGTACGCCAGTGTCGCCTGGAACCCGCTCTATGCAGTTCATTCAGAGAGAAAGCTCATCGGCAATGATGCATAATGGATGTCCTAATTCTTCTCAACACCTTCGTGAATGCTTTGAGTACATCGTCCGGGTAAACCATGTCGCACTGCCACTTGCCTTCTCCTTCGTACTCCGCGTCACACTTCCAGCCGCTATGATGGTTCCTTCTCTGTAACTGCTGTGCGTCTCTGGAACTCGCTCCCACACTCCCTACGCGATAGCCCTTCTTCTTCGATGTGTTCAGGAGGAAAATTAAAGAGCATTTCCTTTCGGTTTTGACATAATATTCATATATTATTGTATGTGTTTATATATGTATTGTAAAATATGTAGTATTTTAACATGCACTGAATTCTACCCTCTATTGTGACCTCTATCACTCAAAGGTTTTGGTAGAAAACTCAACTTTGAGTTAAGCTTGCCTGCGTACATGAAAGTTTCTTCACTGAAAATATATAAGTTACTGTGGTGTACCTACAATAAAGAATTAAAGATGCACTGATCAAGCCAAAGCTCCAAAGCCTTGAACATCGACACCAAGTCAAGTCAAGAGGTTTCCTATCAAGTACACTTCGGGGACATGGAATTGCTTAATTAAGTTCCACCTAGCCCGTTTCATCATCGGATTACAAGATGCACCGGTACATAGTGATAATCTCACCCATACTCACAAAACGTAGAAAACTTTCATTGTGAAATACATAATCTATGAAAATTTCAACTGTCTAACTATCACGGTTCATGAAATACAGCCTGGTGACAGACGGACAGACAGACAGCGGAGTCTTAGTAATAGGGTCCCGTTTTACCCTTTGGGTACGGAACTCGCAAATAATACAAATATTTAACACTAAACATCTTGCATTTATATATAGAGAAAAAATATGCCATAACGCATATTTCCCATTCTAATTCTTCAAGGCCCTGTAATAACTCTCAGGATTGCTACGACGAATGTTTTCTCCCATAAACCATTTCCTCCCCAATGGCACGTTGATCAAATATCGTAAAACCCATATAATATCTGTTCACACTTTACGTTTTGCAGCTGTTTGCAATATATTATGTTAATGAATTTTCCGTTATATGTGTGGGAACGCTAGTTATGAAATTGACACACGACTCCACAGAATTGTCAGCCAATATTCGTTTTCTTCGATTTAATTTATTTCAATAAATATGCTTTATAGAACTCAAAGGTGACAATCTGAAAGCCATTTTCGTGCTTAAAAGCATTCAAATTCAATTCATAATCTCTAAAGATTTACAAACTTTAGGGCAATTGGAGGAGTTTTTGACAGTTAAACGACAGCGATGCAAATGCAAGCCAGAAATCGCACACAATGAAGTGATTTGGAAGAAGAAAGGAAAGGGTTGGCCTAGCAGCAGTGCAATTAGGCTATTAAGAGTGGTAAAAATAAATAAATATGTGAATCACATTATTCTTGATTGCAGAAAGGAATACATTTTTATCAATCTTCTTGTATGAGCTACTGAAAGAAAAAAAGCGAACTCAAAACACGAATTGCTTTCGTGATTCAGAATTTTGTCAAGATTATCTTAGTATTTGCAACACCTGCTGTTGTAGGTTATGGGCCCAGTGGTCAATCATTAAGAACAATACCTAGTTGCATATTAGTCGTTGCTCGAAAAACTCCAAATCGGGTTACATAAGCTTTTCAATAATGTGTCTTGAATTCTTGATAGAATTAAAAAGCCCTACAGTTTAATATCAGCTACTTAAATTGATTGACACTTCACATTGAATAATACCACCACTATACGACCGTCGCTGAACCCATAAAATTAAGTTCATGTAAAAAAATGTGCAACTAATTTTGGTGTATACCTATCACATAACATTACCTATACATGTAACCTTTTGAACGCCATTGTCACGTATACATGACAAGAAAGCGCATGCCCTGTATGCCAAACATCACAAAAAGTACGGCGAAATTGTGGTTTTGATGCGTTTATGCTCTGTCGTTCAAAAGGTTAAAACGACATCCCAAAAAGACGACAGACACAACACCCAACAATTTTGCTCGCCAACCTACCCTCCCGTACCTCGCAATTAATAGTCTGTTTACACTCGTTATCTGCGCGAAACACACGAGAGTTACCGTGCGTTACCGTTATTACACGTAGTAAGTGCGCCAATGAGCTGCTAACTAACCCCCGTTAGTCACTGATCAATGATCATGTGAGGAGAGACTGGCTTATTTATATCGTGGTAAGGGTGGTTATTGAGTATCAAGGCTCCCGCAGATAGGCTAGTGACCTTAGAACTTCTCTATGTGTACAATCTGTAGTATAGTGTCTGTGAAAAACAAATTAATGGTCGAATATAGAAGTTCCTCGTAAGAGATTTAGGAGCCGGTAATACCAACTTACTTGTTAAGAATGAGCAAAGCTGGCGTACTTTGCGCAACTCAAAATGAGTTGCTGAAATTACGTTGCGGTCAGTTTTTGATACAATATTGTGCGTTAACGTTATTAGTAATTAAACGTAGTAAGTGCGCCAATGAGCTGCTAACTGACACCCGTAAGTCACTGATCAATGATCATGAGAGGAGAGACTGGCTTATTTATATCGTGGTAAGGGTGGTTATTGAATATCAAGGCTCCCACAGATAGGCAAGTGACCTTAGAACTTCTCTATGGTACAATCTGTAGTATAGTTTCTGTGAAGAATAAAATAATAGTCGAATATAGAAGTACCTCGTAAGAGATTTTAGAGTTCGATATACGTACTAACTTGTTAAGAATGAGCAAAGCTGGCGTACTTTGCGCCAATCAAAATGAGTCGCTGAAATTACGATGCGGTCAGTTTTTGATCTAGGATTGTTATTACACGTAGTAAGTGCGCCAGTGACTGCTAACAAACACCCATTAGTCACTAAGTCAAAAAGGTATACACCTTTTTACCCAAGCACAAAGTAAGGGTCAAATTGCCATGTTTTTCATTCGGCACTTTGAACTATTACAGCTTCGGTTGGACTTAGAACTCCAAATTCAAATAAACTTTATATTTAATACATTGTACTTGCTCAAATAAAACAAAATGGCGGCCGCCGTAGGGTAAGTGAAGTTGTATTTTTGGTGAAATAGTCACTTCAAATTAAAATAAAGGGCTCGAGGTGAAGAGGAATAAAAAAATAACAGATTTAGAAACGCCGACCGCAAAAAACGAGTTTTAAGATGTTCCAAACAAGTCCCTTTTCAAGCAATCTGATGCAGTTGGTGCAGCCATTTGAAAGCCTACCCGTTTAGCCTCAGTGCGTTAAACTTAGATGACCCAGGATTTACTTGAATTTTACAAGAAGCCTAATATAACCTAGTCAAAAGCATAGGTGTCTATTAAGACAAACGCTCAATAAACTTTTTGAGTTGCTGAAATTATAATTTTTCAAGGTAAAGTAACGCTTGCCGAGGTTGGTTTGTAGATGGGTGAACATCTTAAATACTGAGACTCCTCCGTGCCTCGGACAGTACGTTAAGCCAGTTGGTCCCTGCTGCCATTTGTAGATCTTTGGCAGTCGTTACGGATTGTCAGAAGCCAGAAAAACGGGTCCGTGGCTTAGGCCCCCAGTGGTCGACGCACCTGTGGCCGACGCCCCCGATACGATTAATTTAATATCTTTCTTTTTTGTGCTTTTTCATTTAGTACAGTAAATGAGAAAAGTGTTTCACCCTATTAATAAAGTATTTTTCCTTGCTAAGCAAAAGTTATCTATCAAATAACAGAGAGAATAGATCGCCACTTAACCTTATCCTTACACACCTTTTTCCCCATTAGAAGCATATTTATTATGTACAAACATCCAAAAAATCAAAAAGACTTCATATAAAATGTTAGTGAATGTTTATAATATACATTTATAATAAATTACCTTATGGAAATTTTATCTTTCAACTTCAACCAACTCGTCAACTAACTGAGCCAAACCAGTTATTGGTAACAATAAAAAGTCTTTTTGTCTACAAAATTGAAAACAATAAGGAAGTATGAATAGATATTATGTCTATCTCTTTCACACCTGAGTCAAGTTATTGAATATTGCAATATGCAACTGATAAGAAAGTTTAGTGTGTCATCTCACAATGACGAGCGAAGGTCCCTCGCAAGGGCTCGTACGAAATAATTACGATATAGTTAAAAATAGACTAAGTAATAATAATAATAATAAATAATTAAGTTAAATGATTCTCTTGATTATAGGTGATAAAAACTGTGATTTATATAAAAAAAAGCTAGATTTCTTATCGAGATATATAAATAAATAATGAAAAATAACTAAGACTTTAATTTTTCAAAACATACCTCTAATATAAAAGCATTTCTATGTTATAAATATAACTACGATTTAATGTTATGCATATACTTACAATCAATATAAGTACATTTAAAATTTTTGTAAAACAATTTTTGTGCCTGACAGTACATTTGATCAAAAATTACTTTGATTTAAATTAATCGAATCGGGGGCGTCGGCCACAGGTGCGTCGACCACTGGGGGCCTAAGCTACGGACCCAGAAAAACTGACGTCAGTTTTGACAAAAAGTACCGTGTTACCCAGTGTCTGGGTTGTGGAGGTCAGATAGGCATTCCCTAATGCATCCGGTTTGACTGGAAGCTGATCCAAATATAGTTGGGAGAAGGGTAGGTAGATGATGATCATTGATCGGATAATCGGGCGCTAATATACCTAAACTTCACTTTTATTCCCACGAAAGTATAATACGGACATGCTTTTCAGAATCCCGGATCCCAGATTCGTTCTTAATTCCTGAGATTGCTAAAAATGCCCGCACACAAAATATAGTTCGAACTCGATGTGAACTCTCATTGTATTTTTTTTTTGTTTAAAAAGTCGATTGTAATTGAACTTTTAATTTGCAATGAAAGTTTTTATGAGAACTGGTTTAGTAACAGGCCAGCAGCCTTGACTACTTAGGAAATTTAAACAATTGTAATTCTATGTGTAGCTCCATTTATTGTTCAATCCCGGGAACCCAGGATTACTTATTTATTCAGAAAATAATGTCCATATTATTCTTTCACGGGAACAAGTTTAGATATACTCGTATAAGCTCCCGATTATCCGATCACTGATGATGATCAATAACCTACATTAGATTAACTGACTCACTCACTAATGACACACTTCAATATCGCCAAAGATATTCGAATATTAGTTAATCTACAAATCCATACGCTCGAAATGTTTCTAACTCGTAACTAAATCACTTACGCTTCGAGAGTCGTATTCACTTAGTTCATAGGCAGCTTAGTGTTAACGCTTTGTAAGCCGCGGAGATGCCCGATAAGCTCGCGGGGGTTAATATAACTATCTGCTTTTGATTTGTGCGGTATATTAGCTACTAAACTACTGGATCGCCCAATTATGGTTAGGGTGGGGTTTGATTTACGCGAGCGGGATGATTAGACTATAAATGTTATTTTACTCTTTGGAAAGAGGCAGGCTGCCTAATTAATTTTGAATCTTATTTTTATTTCTTGTACACCTACCACAGTATAGTATTTATAACCCAAAGGTTGACTGGTAGAGAATGCTTTGATGCATTAAGTCCGCCCATGTACCACTATTTTACATAAAGTTTAAATAAATAAATAAAATCACATAGTCAAGCCCAAGTGTCAAGTCAAATTTTTGTTGCACGCGTCATGACAAAACTATGTTTTTTGAAGTGAAAACTTCTTTAGGCGCGTTAAGCACTTTTTGAGTGAACAAAAATCATGTAACTCGCGTCATCGTCACCGAATGCTTTAGCTTTCGCTTAGTTTTCACTTTTGTCGGCAGTCCCCAAAGACTGCCCCCCATACTTTTTTTTTTGAGAGGAAAGTACCAATACACGTTACCCTTTCGTTGTTCTTTTCACTTCTGATTTTTGGATACAAATTATGTCACTGAAAAAAGTCAAAAGTTTTAAAATGTTAGCTATAAAACGTTCCAAATACGGTAGGTAAGGTACAAAACCGCCCTGCCAGGGTTGCGGAATTTGTTCGAAAGAGTCACCGCGGCCCTGGAACGCAAAGGGCTTTAGAAGGAACACGGATGGGTTTTAGTCAGTAAGAGTCTGACACGCCCTTCCACTCCACCCAGAGCGGAAGAAGTCATTTGATAATTTCCCATCCTTAAAAAAAAAAGAGGTACAATACCGCAGTTGTCAACCTGAAATTTATGTTTTCTATATTTTTTATATAGAAAACATATAAATTTGCTTGGAATGATAACGTAATAAAAATTATACCTGTATACAGGTAGAAGTTTTGATTTCATTTCGCGACTCGTAAAAATAGACAGAAAGGGATAGAATAATAATAAACGTACCTACTTTAATAAGACACCTAATTGACAGTTTTTGTGAAAATGAAAATCCAGAGGCTACACTGAAAAGGGCATCTGTACCTAGGCTATTTTTAATATCAGTATGTCAAGAGAAACAAGCAAGCTTTCTTTGCCTCGCGACTTCGCTCCTGCAGTGTCGCGGGCAATCTCATAGGAACCATACACTTTATTGGGCTTAAAAGAAATGATACTCAGAAACAATTTAATGTTCTATAAGTAAATGTTTCCACAATTGGATCAGTCATCGTCACTTGAGGAGCTCGTGGCTAAATTAAAACGCACGGATCGATTTTCAAGGTTGAGCAACTTGGGTGACCATCTTAACGTACCGAGACTCCTCGGAAAGCACGTTATGCCGTTGATTCCGGCTGTCATTTGTAGATCTTTGGCAGTCGCTACGGATTGTCAGAAGCCAGAAAATCTGACACCAGTCTTGCCAAGAAGTACCGTGTTACCCAGTTAATGGGTTTTGGAGGTGAGACAGGCAGTCGCTCCAACTAAAATACTGGTATTCAGCTGAATCCGGTTTGACTGGGAGTGGACCCCAATACAGTTGAGAAAAGGCTAGGCAGATGATGGATCAGTTATCGTCATTTCAAAAGTTCTTGGCAAGTTTTTTTTCTTTAAATTGTTTGTAAAATCGACGTTGCAGAAAAAAACTTGCCAAGATTATGATATCAAGTGTCATCAAGTTGGGATTATAACAAGCGAAGTTATGAGGGGAGTAAAAATAGCTCACAATTTTTTGTGTAATAGTGTCTATTAACTGTGTGCGTTAGGCCGGAACTTGGCCTGGCGCACTACCGTGCGCTTAGATAATTGCTAGTTTTTACTTTATACAACATGGCAATACCGCCAGTCTCTTAGGCACATTAGCAGCTGACTGTGACGAGCACAACTTCTTGATGCAATATATTAGTTTGTTATTAGTTAAGTTTATTTGTTCATTTTAGTATTTAAAAACAGTAAAACCATGCTACATCTTACAATAATTAGTATCAGTTTAAATTTTGATTTGACTTTTCAGATTAAATTATCAAAATAAACTTTTTTAAATAAAGCCGGTACGTCACTTATAAGCCGTCTGGCGATGAAATTAATCATCCCACGTTCGCGACCTCACCGGGAATATTTACGAGGACTGACACTTCAGCATCTGGCTTTAGGGTCAACCCACATATTTAAGTCAGTAATTTTCTTGCCAGGTATTACGGTTATTATTTTTTTGGAACGTAGGTGTGTAAGTATCTTTTTTCCATCTCAGTTAAAGCTATCCAAAGATTGCCTTAATACGATTACTTTTGAAAATTAGGAAAATAGTAATAAATAATTATCTTTAATATTTGTATAATTTTCTTTAATAAAATAGTAAAAAAAAGTATTTTTCATGGTAAAGAGAATTTCTATTCTATTCTGTCTGGTCTTTTTTTTTGTTCTTAATTCAATCCGAATTATTTTGTATACCCTAGAGCAGGGATGGCGAACCAGTGGCACGCGTGCCCGTTATCAATGCGGTGAAAATAATTCGGGCACGCAAATCTTTGTACTTGAGTTAAGCCTATTGTAAGATAACCAACAGACTAACTTTTGATTTTATTTAAATGAACACCAAACAGTAGATAAGCATGAGGATTGCTGTACCTACGGATTTCGATTTCCAAACAAAAAGGCTTAAGTTAATCGTTTCTAGCTTTATTTTGTGTGCATTCAATCACTATTGAAGTCTGACGGCATATCATGGCAACATTTAATATTATTGAATAATAATGGCACGATCACAGTAAAGGTTCGCCATCCCTGCCCTAGAGGCTCTAGACAAGTGTAATCATCAGAGAATGCGATTGTCGAAATGCCAAAATATAAGAGATTGATCACGTGACATTTCGTCAGCGTTTGTCAATTCCATACATCTTTGACTTTTTGACAATCGCCTTAGCCACGTTACCGCTGATAGAATGTCACTTGTCTAGAGCCTCTTTACTAACGCCGTCATGAATTGCAAACGAAAGGAAATTATCAAATCTTTTATCGTTAATAAAAGTTGATTAGCTCGCGTAAATCAAACGCTGCCCGTATCAATACAAGCGTGTGTGGTTGAGCCGATTTAGTGATGTCAATGCAATGTGTTCGCGACATCATATTGGACATTAAAACCATTATGTAATAGGATAACATTAGATGAACACGAATAGAAGATAAAAAAAGTAAAATCGACAGTTAAAAAAGGACGCCGATAAAAGGATGTTCAAGAAAATGTTCTCATGTCATAGTAGCCCACCGGTATCGGGAACAGGATCCAAGCTACCGGCAGTCAGAGCTCTAGAGAGAGGAACCTCCTAATAATGCGAGCCTTGTTTAGAAGTACCGCTTTCTGAGTCAAGTCCTTAATCCAGCTGCCTAACGAGAGCCTCCTAATGTGTTGGAGGCTCGTGGCTTTATAGCAACTCTACCAACACCATCATTGACTGACACAACCATGGGTACAATGATTGTTGAGTTCATATCCCACATGTCGTTGTCGACATGCGAGGTTGACCTCGCGAGCCTGAAATTGTCATGTATTAACTACTTAATATTTCATCATCAGCCTAGTCTTTTCCCAACTATATTGGGGTCGGCTTCCAGTCAAACCGGATTCAGCTGAATCTGGCTAAAGACTACCTACCAGACCTCCACAACCCATTAACTTGGTAACACGGTAGTTCTTGGTAAACCTGGAGTCTGATTTTACTGGCTTCTGACCGATCGGTACCGACTGCCAAAGATCTACAAATGATAGTCGGGACTAACGGCTTAACTTGCTTTCCGGGGCTCGGAGGAAAGTCGGTATGTTAAGATGGTCACCCATCCACAGTTCAACCTTGGCAAGCGTAGCTTAACCTTAAGGATTGACCCGTGCGGCTTTTATTATTTATCCACGAACTACTTAATATTTATCGTTTATTAAATTAACAACTTCCAGGAAATATACAGTGTTACAGAAGTGCGTGGTCGTATTTAAGGGTCTATCTGATATACTTTCAGTAAAGAAGCAATTGGAATATAAAAATATTGTTTTAATGCTTCTAAAAAGCCGACCGCAAAAAATATCAGTACCTTAAGATGGTTACCCAATCACGGACCGACTGCGGCAAGCGTAACTTACCCTTGAAATTTCTGTGAGTTAACAAGCTCGTTTTATTTAGCCACGAGCGAAATTTTAATTGAGAGAACAAAGTAGTAAAAAGGCTTTTATTAAAATCTAATAATACAATTTGAAACAGTCTTATCATAAATCACTTGAATATTATTACATAAACAATAATATTAAGAATAAAATACAATAACTTCAATACAAAATCCTGCAATCAAAATCAAAAATAGGTACTTTGTCTAACTGCTATGATAATTTCATCAACTATATCAGCCATATTCTGACCATACAGTAAGGTGTTAATTATCATCGTCATAAACATTTCCTGGTTAATTTTCATTGCGGCACGTTTCAGTCCAAAGATGAACTTCGTATGTTTTTGGAATGCTTGAATTAAAATCTATATTATCTTCTGCTACAATTCTGTTCGTTTCTTGCTCTAGCGATCTTTGCAGGTTAAGAACTGTCGTACTTATTATTAAAGTAAGTAAAGATAAAACATAAATGACAAAAAATTGATTGAGCCTACAATTTCATCCCACATCAATTTGACAAGGTACTATTTTAATAATTAATTATTTATCTATGCTTCGGGGAATAATAAACCGAAATACTAAACTTAATTAATTGTTTATCGAATAAGGACACATAACAAAAATATAGGGGGACGGCCTGACTACATTTGAGCATCAGAAAAATTGTGGCCTTTTAGCCTTTTCCAGAACAATTCCCTTAGTAACCACAGTACCACCATCTGGATCCTGTTGTCCTTTTCACCTGCTACTTCACTGTCCTTTTTATCTAAACTATTGTCACTTTCACGATCTTCTTTATTTTCACCGCAGCAAGGTTCGGATTCGCAGCAATTTTTGCAGTGTTGTCTTGAGCGTCCTTCGCAGTAGTTGTCGTGGCATGATCTTCTTTTATCACAGCAAGAGGCACGGTGACAGCAATCACACCTAAACTGGTCAGATCCATCACATCCTTCACTAAATCTTCTATAATGACATTTGGAGCGCTTAGATTTGCCCCGTCTTCCGTAGCAATGTTGATCAGCGTTGCGTCCAAACCATGGATGACGTCTGTCAATTCCTGGGCTGCGACAGCTACGTTCTTGTCTTCTTCCACGACTATGAGGTTCGCAGCAGTGACATTCCGATGGTTCACGTCTACTGCATCCTTCCTGCGAATGCTCGAAAGGCCCCCATCTCCGATGCTTAGGTTCTCGGTGACAATATCTCTCAGGGCAACAGTCAAATCTTTCCCATCCAAATGGTCCATATGCTGATTTTTGGTCATGATGATCAGGGGAAGCACCACGGAAGGGACAACCAAAAGGAGGTCTTCCCATTCCTGCGAATGGTGGGGCAAAATAACCGCCGAAGGGAGAGTTGCTTTCGAATGGTCCTCCCATGTTTTTGTTTCAATTGAACTTTTTATAACTGAATGATCTTAAACGGTTCTAAAGAATATGATGGCCCGTTATGATAGTCAAGATTTGTCTTGAATATAAATGTGTTTCCTTTGAATATTTTCACTCGAATGCGGGTCATATCGAACAACATTAGCTTATATTCAAGTAGATAATGACGAAATATTCCCAACTGATTACAAGAACGATTGTACCTACTAGTAATCTGATAAAACTTGAAAAAGTTTGTTGTTTAGATAAAAATATTGTGCATTTGTTATGAAATAAGAAAATGAATTGTCATAATACCTGGATGTTTTTTTTTTAATTCTTTATTATTTTCTACCCACATTTTGGCGTTTATCTTATGTGACCATATAAGGAGGTCACATATGGCTTAAGAAACATTGCTGTTTTTGTTGTCAGATTTCCTAATATGCACATTCCACAGGATTGTTCTTCTTCCCCTTTTTTTTTAAAGATAGGAAATCATCAAATTACTTCTTCCGCTCTAAGTGGAGCGGAAGGGCGTGTCAGACTCTTACTGACTAAAATCCGTGTTCCTTCTAAAGCCCTATACGTTCCAGGGCCGCGATGATTCTTTCGAACAAATTCCGCAACCCTGGCAGGCTCTGGCCCTAGCGGGCCCCGTCTCCTATGCTGACATAATATATCTTTGAGGCACGCGTGGAACACAACGCATCATCGACCTGGGCCTGGTGATGATTGAACAGCGAGCCACCCAACGCTCGCCGTCCGCAGGCCTGCGCCTTCGGTGGCCGGGGATCGCCTTGCGACTCCCGACGATCGAGACGTCTTCTCCTGTAGCGGCGGTTGGGGCGAAGGAAGGTGAGGACGCCATAGCGCCCCTCCAGGAGTGGCTAGAGAGGCATTACGGATTACGGTAAGGTCAGGCCCCTCTTTGGGAAGTGCCCCAAAGAGGGACCTTACCGCTGCAATTGTGGCATTCTCAGCGCTAGGTCGCGATAGTCACCGTCTCCATACCGCCATGGTATCCTGCCGAAGCTCCGTCCGCCGCGCTGCAAGGCTCCGCGGCAGCGGAGTTTCGCCCCGGCGAAGCGCCTCCACGCGCCACGCATAAACGTGCGCGAGGGCTCTCGCCTCCAGATCTCATGGCGGTAATCCGCAGCCACCGGAGACCGTGCGGTATCCCCGGGCCAGCCGGATGGCCACGACCTTTTGGGCCGCATTGAGCTGGCGGGCTGGTCGCCCCTTCAATGTGAGCGCCCACACCGGGGTCCCATAAAGGGCCATGGACCGCACGATGCATGTTTTTTATTCCCCTGAAAACGTAAACATAGTCAGATTTCATAGTTTGTCGTCTAAGTGGGCGTTAACCGTGGAAAACTTATATTGTTTGGGGACAGGTGTCCACGCTAATGTCCGTAAACTATGCAGTGACCGGAAAATTATTATTTACTACGACTATTTTGAGGAATGACGTCATACGGTCATGGACGGTTCACCGTTAAGATATTGTGTACTTGTCTGAGTCAATATGAGAAAATTAAGTAAATTGTAATTCCAAACAAACGAACCGATGCCAATCCTTTTATTTAACCTTATTTATATTTAATATAGAGTTCATTTTTCGTTGCAGATACTTTTTTGATGTCATCCTAGGTATACTTCACATTAAAAAACACATTAGTCTCCATGAGTTGCTTTTAATAGACCATTTAATAAATGCCACGCCCACAGGTAGGTCAATATGATGTAATTTGTGCAATAATTATTGTTGTATAATGATACCTATTCTTTTTGTTTTGCCTCATTGATGTTAATCTTATCGATCTACTTGATTTTGATAGCAAAAACAACTAGATATTCTTAACGACAGATATCGTGTAGGTCATGTTTACAAATGGTAATGGATTGCATCATGTTTTGAGGGCATTTAGCGAGCATGTCCCAAAAAAAAAACCAACGGATCGCACTCCGGGACTACCGGCAGAAGTGAAAACTTGAACATTAACGTTGTGCATTTTTGATGTTTTGGAATGGTTAGAGAATAATTTCGTACGAATTGCTGTAATTATCAGTATAAAACTATTCATTTATTAGCTATAGTACACAAACATGACAATTTATTAAAAATTTTACACTTCAGAACTTTCCCTCCGTCCTACGAATTTTCGATCAGGTCACGTGTCCTGACGCGAGTTTACCATTTTTTACCCATCCCAAAAAGTGCACAACGCCGCTAAAGAAGTTTTCACTTCAAAAACTAACACACAAATCTTTTTTTCTAGGACAAGCCCGCCACACTATTTTCAACCAATGCAACCCCTGAAATCCAGAATCGACAATTGTGACCATCGGAAACACTTCGTGCAGTTCCGGACCCGAAGAAATGATTCGACTGCCTTAGAACGAAAGTAAAGAATAATCTGGCGAATTGCCCATTCATAGTTAGAGAGATATAGATTCTTAGTTAGAGAGCTTTGTCACTCCCCGGGATCAAATACAGGACGGCTTTTTTATGGGATCTCCCGGGAAAAATAGTAAAGCCGGGTATCCACTTGGCGACATGATGCACAACATGTTGCTCATCATGTTTAACGGCAACGAGCAACCCTTGATTTAGTATCGTTTTCATATTGTGCGCCAGCTGGCGCTGTTGTGCAAAGTTACCGAACAGATTGAGCGTTACGTGTTGCGCGTCAATTGTTACGTGGATACGCGGCTTGAAGTGTCCCAGACCACTTACTAACTTGCCGTTTTTAACCTTATCTTACATGCACGAGGCCTGCGGTCAGCGAGTCTAGTCTCAACTATTCTAGTCTAATTTAGGATAATCTAGGGCAATCGAGGAAACACTTCGTACATAGTTGTTAGTGTGTAGTGAGTACTGCAGTGGAAACTTAGACCCACGTTGCCTAACAAATGAATCTTCGCAGCTAAAATGCGCCGCCTGCCCGTGCACAGCATGCGTTGCGGTGGGGCAAGCCTTTAGAGTCTGACAGACCCCTCCACCTGCCCCAGAGATGATGTCTATCCGTGAGAATGCCATACCAAAAAAAAAACCGGGTTTTGTGATAGGTCATGTTTCACCTTTATGCTGCTCAACCTACTGGGGCACTTTTCTTTTGTCACAAAAAACAGGGTGACACTGTCTTGTTTAGTTACTATGTGAAAATAAAATCTCTGGCCTCGTTGCATTGAGTACTATGCTATCAGTAATGTTATCGATGAATATTTTATTGAATTAAAAGATGTAATCTTATTGTGAGTCAGCAAAATTGACGAGAGTTAATTTTTAGACTAGCTTTTGCCCGCGACTTCGTGCGCGCATATCCCGTTTTTCCCATTCAAAATTCAAAATTCAAAATTCAAAAGTCATTTATTCAAATTAGGCTGAGTGCCAGCACTTTTTGAACGTCAAAGTTCTACATAAAGACAGTCCCCCAAAACGCCCGCCCGTCACCACTTCCTAGTGTTTTAGCTGGGAAGAAGAAGTGGCGCAACAAACTCCCCAGCAACACATCTGTCTGTTGAGTTATAAGAACTATCACTTATACAAAGGTATGTAAGTAGTCAGTATTCTTACAAAGAAAACAATACAACAAAGGTAACACGNGTCATTTATTCAAATTAGGCTGAGTGCCAGCACTTTTTGAACGTCAAAGTTCTACATAAAGACAGTCCCCCAAAACGCCCGCCCGTCACCACTTCCTAGTGTTTTAGCTGGGAAGAAGAAGTGGCGCAACAAACTCCCCAGCAACACATCTGTCTGTTGAGTTATAAGAACTATCACTTATACAAAGTACATTACCGTATAGCCTAGCCTTCCTCATGAATGTGGCTATCATATACAAAAATATTATATTATTATATTTTCCAAATCCGACTGGGAGTTCCAGAGATTAGCGCGTTCAAACAAACAAAGATACTCTTCAGCTTTATTATATTAGTATAGATTTAAATGTAAAAATAATCTGGCCAAATAGGGTCCAAATCGCTGGCACTGCGTTTCAGATGTGTGGAGGATCCACACATCTGAAACGCAGTGCCAGCGATCTCAATCTTAAGGGGTGGGTCAAAATTATTTGTTCATCCCTACACATTGAAAATTCTTAGAGTATTCTTCACCCGGGCTTTGAATTGAGTACTTGAAGGTTATAACTTGACAAGCTCTACTTCAATGATAAGAGTGCCAATTCTTCTAACTTTCAAGCAAAAAGTTCACATTCGCATGTCAGTCGCAACCTGTCAAAAATGTATGGAAATTAAGAATTGTGACTGAGATGCGAAAGTAGAATAAGTTGTCTTGCAAAAGTAGAGTTACAGAAATAATCTCAATTTTGTGAAACAAGGGAAAGAAGGGTACAGCTCAAGTGAGAATAAACTGGCCATTTTCACTGTAAAATCAATGGCCGCCACAGTAGAACGTCTACTGCGGCTGTATTTATTGATTATCGTGGATTCGCAAAAGAAGGGTTCACGCCAGGAGAAGCGAGCAATCTATACACGAAGGCATAATTATAGTCATCATCCACAGCATTTATTGCTTTGAGGCCAATCGCCAAACGCCAATCGTTTTGGTATATTCTTTCAGTGATAACGATTGTCGAAAAGCCAACATTGTTAGTGATTGAGGTTTCTTGACATGATTAAAGTCTTTTCAAAATCATCCATATAACGGAATATCAATTTGGGTCCTTCATAATAAGATTCTGTCAACCGCTTCTGAATCAAGTCGTGTCGTTATGTTATGTTTATCGCAAATTGCATCATGTAAACTTTTATATCCTAATCGCCTGTTATCTGTAACTTCATCAGCATATCAGAGCAGCCCCCCTGTAACTAATGCCGAACATTGCGTCATATCAGGACAATAAAAACTAGAGAACATTGATACGACTGGCATTAGAGTGAAATCATTCAAAGTAAGAACATCAGAACCCAATTGAGAAAATCAAATTATCATGTGTATTTAAGTGCCTTAAAATATTATAAACGATTTAATAAAATCTAAATGATGAAAGGCCAGGAGTTCGATGCTTGTGACATGCCTTTTGATGGGTACTACGCACCTCAAGGTGAAAGAAAACGTAGACCAGGGGGCTGTCCTTTCAGTAAGCACCATGACCACAAAGAAGGTTATGTACCCTTTGGAGAAAACGGTCCCATGAACCATGGACATCACCACTACGGGTTTCATCATCATAAATTTGGATCTCCTCAAGAAGGCCACCGAAGACCTGGCTGTGGTCGCTGGGGACCTCCCGAAGATGGGCATCGCAAAGGTAGCTGTGGTCGCTGGGGACCTCCCGAAGATGGGCATCGCAAGGGTAGCTGTGGACGCTGGGGACCTCCTAAACGCGATAGTGATGAACCGCCAGAACACCACTTCCATGGACCTCCCGGCTTTAGAGCCGGTCACGATGGCAGGCCTCACGACTTCTTCGGACATGGAGCTGGCAGCCAGCACTTCGGAGCTCATCCCTGGTGGTTTGGACGACGTGGTCCAGCTGAATCCCAAGAACGTCCTTGGTTTGGCCCTTGGGGAGGACCTGATCAATGCAGATCCTGAAGATTCTTCTTCTGATGACCGGAAAACTAATGGAAAGTGCTACATTGTGATAAAAAGAGTTTATTTGTTTGTTCATTACAAATCTTATTGGTGGCAAGTACTAAAGTGTACAGGACATAGAGAAATTCAATTTCATATTTTAATTGGATGTATGTGTGTCAATTTTATTATTGTTAATTCGCCGAAATACTTGTAGCAAAAATTTAAAATATTAAGTGTTGCTTATATTTTAACTTATTGATATGGCAACATATCAATATTAGTTGATAACCTAATTTATTTAGTCACTTTTTTAAAAGAATCACAGGCAAATGTGGTCATGATACTGAAATTAGTGATTGCTATGTTGAATAAGATTAGTTATATATAAAATTAATAAATGAGTTTTATTAACAAATGTACTCAAACTTTATGTCAACCAACACAAAAAAAAACAGTTAGCCGCGATGCCGACGTTGATCGCAAATTACAGTAATATAACAGTCCTCCTGACGATTTAGAGATTTACAGAGAGTAAAGTCTCGCATACCTCCACTGAAATGGGAGGATCATCCGACCAGACGGTTGTTGTGTCTGGTGGGCAACTGCCCAATACTTGATATTCGGACTGTTGTATATGTTCAAATCGCACGGAGAACTTTGCTTGTTCGATGCAGGATTTCGTTGGTAGTTCATCGCTGACAGGATAGATGACGTGGCTCTTTTTGTTGCCGTACAAATTACAATAGGGCCTACGTCATATTGTACGCATACATATGTCGGTCAAGATCACTATCACATTACATCATTGTTATCTTTTCAATTACTTATCATGTATTGATAGAACAATTTGATTGAAACTGTGCAGGTTAACACTTTAATTTTTTCTCAACATTATCTTCATTGACTACCTCGTTGGTGTAGTGATTGCAAACGCTACTACTTATAGTCCAAGAGGTTCTGATATTGATTCTCTGTTCGGGCATAGTGTTATCGGGATTTTTCTATTTCCAGTTTATGGCAACAGGACCGCTCCACAGATTACTAAAAAGTTACTACTTAACTAACCGTTACTAAATAGTGACTGCTCCCTAATAGTATGAAGAAAACTGCCAAAGTATGTGCTTCTTATGTAATTTTTTATATATCTCTACCTTGAAAATACAGGCGTGATGTTATGTCATGTTTACTTTAATCCTTAATCCATAAATATGTCAGCACTTACATCATAATATTAGTAAACCCGGTAGAGACTATTTCAAACACTGTGGCACCATCTCCACGATCGAGTGAATCGCTACGAATTGACGTTTCGCTCGTCAATGTCACTCGATTATTTCGCTGTGTGAAGACACGTTCATCGAGTTGTTCTAGACTGAAGCAGAAGGATTATAATATCGTGAGTAACTCGCTTGTGAAGGTAGCGCCTAAAGAGAAAAAACTCTTCCTCATAAGGAGTAAGGCCCAACATGTCAACAGGGCTCAATTTGCATTGCCGCGGAAGGGAATACAAGCGAGTTTTGTGTAGTGAGTTTTGGTATGATGTCATCACCCTACAAAGGAGGTCAATCGAACCACCTAGTCTTCTCCCAACTATATTTGGGTCGGCTTCCAGTCTTACCGGATGCGGGTGAGTACTATTATTTTATGGAGCCACTTCCTATCCAACCTTCACGACACGGTTCCCCTTGGCAAGACAGGTGTCGAAATTTTCTAGCTCCAATAGTGCTTTCCGAGGCACAGAAAAGACTCGGTTTGTAATGTATGGCCTGGCCTTTGTAATGTGTGATCAGCCTGCTACGGATCGACCTTAACAAGCATTTCTTTACCTCGAAGATCGAACCAACGTACAAACCATGTACAAAGATACGAGCCAAAAAAGGGGTTGCGCCTCCTCCGAGGAATTTCCGCTTATTTTTGAGGATTCCCGTAACTACTGTTGGCGCATTCTATGGAATTCACGGGAATCCGCGAAGAGAAGCAAACATTCTAGATTTAACAACTGAAAGGCATCTACAGTTTTTCCTTAAATAAATAAAAAAATAGCCTCAAGGCGCAGTCTTGAGAATTGTCGAGCGTTCTCGCGAATTCGCGAGCCTTCTCGCGCCATCGTGTGAAATTGATGCTTCAGTTCTACGGCAATGTAAAATGAACCTAAAGAGCGTACAAAATTGGTACCTACCTTCTGAGCTAGAGATCGCATCTTGCTTGAAGAGCATCACTTTGACTAGGATAGGCACACTGGGAAGTTATTTTAGCTTTTGAGCATCCAGAGCACAGCAGTCGAGTTGAATAGTAGTGAGAGTCCTTTACAAGTTTTGCTTTCTTTATAGAACTTGTTCGACCGCCAAAAAAATTAATATGGCACTGTATTATCAAGTTTAAGTTTCAAGAAAATTCCACCCATGGTAAGGCATCATGCTGAGTGCTTTTTACTTTCCTTTGTAACCAATTAAATGTAAGTATATGTCTCGTTGAAGAAATAAGTTTAGGTTTATGATTTGTATTCACGTTAAGTGTGTGACAGTAAATCCTTTCTTTTTTATCATTAACCATTAGGGTGGAGCGCGGTTGTATGGATTATTTTTTTTTCCTAGTTTTGAATTCTAATAGGGAGGGATTAGTGCCTTATGTTAAAGTAAAAATAACTGTTCTTTTTCAGTTCGATAAAATAATATCTTCTACCTCCGCTTGGACCTTGAAATTTTAAGATTTTCTGAAAATCGTAGTATTTTTAGGGTTCTCTGTTAAGTATATAAGAGGTATATAGGGAGGATAAATGATACTAGATTATATATTTAAGATATGAATAATGTAATTAAACGCAAAATTAGTACAATTTTTACTTATAACTAATAAAAAAACAAGTTTTCAGTCGGCCTTAAAATCTCTTTTTGTCTCAAATTTCGGCATTTTCTTACGGGATTCCAATTTAGCTTTTATGGCTCCCAATCGTGATGAGTCCTTACACTGGGAAGTGCAAGCTTCTGTCGTCAACTTTACAGCTCTTTCAACTGCTTGCGTATGGCAGGGAAGACGTAGAAACAATAGTTCACCCTCGCCACCAGATTGGACTATTTGTTGAATGTCTTGATCAGTTAGCTGTTTCAAGATCGGAGGTTCGGTAATAGTTTGTTGCCAATTTATCATATCGATATAATTCGACGCACCAAAGTTAATATCTGTCACTTCAAACAGCCTTGGTGATGGAAGTTGTGACATACTACGTGCTTTTAATGCACGCCGGGCTGCCAGTTCACGAATGTGTCTCTTGTCATCTGTAATCATTGCAAGTAAGATGTTTTCAGGATGTGCAAAATAGCTATTGCGTTGAATGACAGGATCGATGACCTTTTTTAGATTTTCTGGCAGGTACCTAGAGGTCGATATGATTTTAAAAAGATGCCGAGCCCCATCTTTACAGGACGGTTTATTCTTAATGGAGAACCAACATGGGGCGTAAACTTTTATGACAAATGTAGCCAGGGTTATCAAATTATCTGATGGTTTTTCTGTTGCTACATACAAACGTAGTATACGATTAGCACGTGTGAGCCAACGAGCATGAGATAGTCTACCTGGGGACCTATTCGCCAGATCTTCTGGAAAGTCGCCTGATTGTACCGCTGAGACAATATCGTGCAAGTACTTTTGATCTGTACTCAAATCTACAGCTGTTGTTGGAAGCGGTTCTCCTTCGATCGGATGGAATTTTTTAACTGGCAATTGTTCACAAGTTTCCAGTGACTTTCCCAACTGGCCTGTGTAAGTCTTGGGTCCCGAAGTGGCTCCGTCAATATAAAAAAACAAGTGTCTCAATGGAAGTTCGTTCATATGAAGTAAACAAATTACCCACTGGAGAGGTCTTTTCAGATTTTTTTCCAGGAGGCGTATAATTCCGCCATATTTTCCAGTATTAACATTTGTTCCATCACAGCCAATCGCCATAAGATGCTGTGGAGAAACGCTTTTCTTGGCCAAAAACCCTGTGATTGCGGTTTCTATTGCCTTTGCTGAACCTGTACTTGGTACTACGTACCCCATATAAATAGAACCCGGCTCCTGAATGAGCGAGATATGCTCTTCAATACACGTAGTTCTATAGTATTTATTACCTTTTTTAACAATTTTTAAAGTTTTGTCTTTCTTTCCGTCAAAGTATAAAGCAGAAAGCTCTGTATTAATGACTTCTTTCACTAATTTCTGTCGGTTTTTAGATCTCTCCCTTCGTAATTTATGTCTATCAATAACCTCAAGCTCAGATCCAATATCGTGCAAAACGGATGATGCGATCGCTGCCGCCGCCCTATCAGAGACACCATATCTGTCGCACGTCTTCGATAACGTAGGTAAGCTAATATGTGAGATCTTTCTTCTCTTTATTTCAGGAACGCCATCGTCTGTAGTGTTTAGGAATTCATCAGCTGTACTACTACTTCGCTCGGATGTCGGGGATGTCGGTGATATCATGGAAACGTTAATTTCTGTATCAACTGACATAAAACTGTTACTCAAGGATTTACTTGTGGAGTTTTCGCGATCTAGTTTCCGTTTAAGGGTCTTTTGTAGTTTTTTTGTCGTAGTAATGTCAATTTTACCGATAAACATATTTCGAGAAGTTCGTTGATCTATTAAAAACGGTTGTTCCTGTTTTGGAACCTTTTTATCAGTCGGGCATCAATGTGGGAGTTCTTTACATTTGCAAGATGCAATATCAAAGAGCAGCTTACCATTTTCGCGAAAACTTTCCAATTTTTCTGGAGAAATCTTCTTAATAGACTTAAGTAAATTCTTGCATTTCAAGTGATATGCTTTTAACATCTGTATGATTCTCGTTCGTGTTACAGTCGGAATAGATGCTGTTTGCCATATACCTTCAATCCTAGGTACCACTATATCTGCTACTTATGAAAATGTTGGCTCCTTTGCAGTTTCCAATTGTAATTTTAGCTGATGTCTCGTCCATTCATAAAACTTCATTACATCTTCATAAGTAGGTAGATAATTGTCTTTAATATCCACGATACCACCAAACAAGGGACACTTAAATGCACTACGAGTCTTTTCCATGCTTTAAAACAAACGTCCGACCTGTCACTTCGAGTAACAACTGTGAACTGATACGACAAGTGTCGAAAAGCGCGCGCTGCGCAACGAATGGTCTCCCCGCGCGCCCCCGCACTCTTCTTGTTTTAAGTACCTAAACCAACGTAAGAATATGTTTTATAATGATTATAAAACAAAGTAGACTATTGTAACTATCGAATAATAAAATAAAAAGTAATGAATATTTATAAATGACAAATTTAAGAAGCGTCAAACATGGGTCTAAAAATCAATTTATTCAAAAGTTCAGTGACCTTGCGGAGGCAGATAATCTAATCTTATTCAAATTATATTTTGTGTGTGTTATGTTAAACCCTAAAGGCACCCTTTTTGCGCTATTACATAACTATAACACGAAAAAAGTTTTTTCACTCCACCCTATTAACCATACAATTCAATTCGACAAGCATCGGAATGACGTTGAGTGAAGTGAAGCGTGAAGTGAAGCATGAAGCTCTAAACCGCTCGCGATGGAGGACTTCTGTGCACGCCCTCTGCCCCAGCTAGGGGATATAGGATCTTAGGTCCAGTAAGTCATACAATTCACTTCAAGCACTTCACGTGCAGTGGAAAAGGTTTAAATTTGAGCAGAACCCTTTATGATTTCGACATGGTCGTGACTTGCCAACTTACCAATATCGATGCCTTGGTAAGTTGTAATGCAAAAAATTAAAAATGTGGCCAAAATTAACAGTTTTCGTACAAGAATAGCTTCAAATATCAAAAGTAAGTGGTGTGAATTATTATAGGTGCAGGTTTTAGTAATAAGTTTTAACTATTTGACCTTACTCCTCAAAATCGAAAAATATGATTTATCTTAGGAATCAAGGAAAATTTTTTTGAATCGAAAAAGAAAATAATTTTTAAATATATTTTAATAATACTTAATTTGTTAAAAAAATATTAACATAGCTACTTGACTAACTTATTCAAAACTTAAAATACAAGTCTTGACAAGCTACAGTAAATAAACAGTATTTGTAATAAATGTTAGAAAATAAAAAAAATAACCATTTGCACAAATATGACAATGTATCACTATTACTTGTGTATAGTAACCTAACTAATTATTCAGGTACAAAACATAACTAAGCAAACTTAACAGAAAAATCACTTGGGTCACTTCTCATCATGATAATCAACATACAAAATTCGAACGAAATTAACACTATTCAAATATTCACATTAAACTCAGATCACATCCATCTCTTCAAGATCTCTGATCAGCTCCAGGTCCACCCCATGGTCTAGCCAAAGGACGTTCTTGGGACTCAGCTGGACCACGTCGTCCAAACCACCAGGGTTGAGCACCGAAGTGCTGGCTGCTAGCTCCGTGTCCGGAGAAGTCGTGAGGTCTACCATCGTGACCAGCTGGAAAGCCGGGAGGTCCATGGAACTGGTGTTCTGCTGATCCATCACCATCGCGCTTAGAAGGTCCCCAGCGTCCACAGCCAGGTCTTCGATGGCCATCTTCGGGAGGCCCAAATCTGTGGTGGTCAGGCCCATGGTAAGGTCCTTGGTTTTCATGGCCGTGATCAAATCCTGGTCTTCCGTAAGGTCCAGAGGCTGGATGAGGGCCATGGTGTCTACCGAAAGGACATCCCCAAGGTCTGCGTTTCCGTTCAAATTGAGGTGCGTAGTACCCATCAAAGGGTAAGTCACAACTGTCGAACTCCTGTCCTTGCATGATTAAGTTGTTTTTGCGTATTGACTGATATACACAAGATTATGTTGATCAATACTTGAATGCGTGGAGATATGGTACTCAATATGTTTCTCGATTGATAGTTGTTCTTGCTTTGAATGAGTTCACTTGAATGCCGGTCTCATCGACTCACACTAGATTATATTGTGCTAAAGAGTGACGCAATTTTACGGTTGATTACGATTAGGGTTGCGCTTCAATACTGATGAAACTTTTGATTGTGTTATAATAAAATGTTTGTATGATGCAATTCGTTTCGCTCGCCTTTATTTTGGGAATCACCAGATATTTTTCCTTATTTTGGATCAGTTTCTTTGTGACTGTTTATAAAACCAACTGGTATTAAATTTTCATGATGTTTTTCGTGATATTGGCAACTGGGCTGACCCCAGTTGTGACCGTCCCTTGGTGCTTATTAGCCTACTTATGTTGTGTAATTTGTCTATGATGTGTATGTTTTTAGAAATATATAAGTATGTTTATCAGTTGTCTGGTTAAGAAAGCCCAAAAGATATTATATTATTATTATTATATTATTATCGACATTTTTAATGGACTTTAATTAATGGTTCCAATGTTTGTAAATATGTGAGTACCATTTACCTAAATTTCTTTAGAAAATGAATAAGTTTACCGCTGCTGGTGATACTTTGTTCTTATAAGTAGCATACTCTGGGTGCATCGTCCTCACATAATATTAAATTAATTTTTGTATACCAAATTTTGTAAAATCATTATTTGAAAAGAGTAACTATGGAATTTCTTGTCCGTTCTTCTCCATAATAATCTACCTTTCCGAATGGACAGTAGAGTCACTTTATTAATGTAATATTATTATTTTTACTGAACTGTAAACGATGACGTTCAAAAGTGCCGTTTAATGGCCTAATTGAAATAAACGTTTTGACTTTGACTTTGAGACACAAGTAGCGTTATTATTTAACAATAATTGCGCCAATATATTACAAACAGACCAGTAGAAAGAACATATAAACGGGTACAAAGGTGTTTTTAAAGAAAACTCTTCGAAAAATAAAGAAAAACAAAAAGATAAACACATACAGATAGAAGAACACAAAGGGCGTGTTTACTTCAATATAATGTTATACCAGTCACAAAAGAGTTGCATTAGAAACGTCAAACAGTATGTATAAGAAATTGAAAGAAGCTTAAAGGAGACTACACACAATATCTCTACTTTAACATCTTACTCGCAATGCTCGGAGTTTCCTTGCGTGATCGAATCAGGAATGACGATATCCGCAAGAGAACCAAGGTTACCGACGTAGCCCGAAGGATCGCCAAACTGAAGTGGCAGTGGGCAGAGCACATTGCTGGGCCAAAAAGTTCTGGAGTGGCGACCGCGTACCGGAAGACGCAACGTTGGTAGGCCTCCCACAAGGTGGACCGATGACCTGGTGAGGGTCGTGGGTAGCTGATGGATGCGAGACGCACATGACCAGTTGTTGTGGCGACACTTGGGGGCGGTCTATGTCCATCAGTGGACGTCTTTCAGCTGATATGATGATGATGATGAACATCATATTCAAATAAAACCTGGGTGTCTTGTAGTGGAGGTTTTCTAGGCATACGTGCACGACATTATCACTTTCCTTGAAGATATTAGTCAAACACAAGCCTATCAGAAAAGAAACAAAACATGCAAATAAATTGATCACTTTAGTTTAACTCCAAACAGTCCAGCTACAGGAAACCGGTTATTTTCGTACTGACGTAGGTTATAATAGGCGGTGACGTCACACGGTGAAGGTCGGTCATCAACGTGAATGTTATGTTATGGTGTTGAATGTTACATCATTGTTTACTTCAAAATTAGATAATCTTATATTTACTGTCTCGTTGGTTAAGTGGTCACAAACTGCAATTGAACTATACGTGTTTCGATTCCCGGATCAGGCAATATATATTATATTTAAGTCTCTTTATATTAGTTTCTTCATTGCAGGTATCCGTGTGTGCCAAATAAATATGTTCTTGTTTTGGCACGTCAATATTTGTTGATTTAAACTAGATGAGGCAGGTGTTTTTACGGTTCCGTAACCAAAGGGTAAAACGAGGCCCTATTACTAAGACTCCGCTGTCCGTCTGTCTGTCTGTCCGTCTGTCACCGGGCTGTATCTCCTGAATCGTGATAGTTAGACAATTGAAATTTTCACAGATTATGTATTTCTGTTGCCGCTATAACAAAATTTTGATGCGTAAAAAAGTATTCCAAATATTCAGTTGACAATTTATCGAGAGTTTACAATCCCTCAAGTTATTTTATAATCTTACGGAGTTTGCCATTTTCCGGTGACATATACACGTTTTACGAGTGTACAAAGAACGAGGAAAGTTTTTATGAAAAAAAAATTGGATAAAATGCGCGGAAAAAGGTACAACTAAATTTAATTGAACCTTAAAATGAAATTTAATTCTGAAGTCCACGCAGATGAAGTCGCGGGCAAAAGCTGCTATACGATAAACTCAAAAGTTAGTTAATTTGTTCCGCTGTCACGCCTAAATTACTGAACCGATTTTGATAAATTATCGAACCCTGGAAACGATTAGAGGCCGGGTGCAAATGCTAGTAGTCTATATAGGGTTTTTGAATAGGTACGCTCAAACTTTGACAGTATATCTGCGCCTTAAATCACTATGCCTGCCAAAAATAAACAGTCCCAATTTTAATTAAATTTGAGTCCCGCCGCCATATTATTGCACAGGTTTGTGCAATTGAACCGTGACGTCATGCTTCCGGTTGCCAGCGGTTGCACAGTCTGTGGCAACATGCAGAATATTAATATTGCATCTACATTACAACATATTATTTAAACGTGTAGAACATTTTCAGTATTTTTTTTGTGACAAACTTACGTTATTTGGAAGCCTGTTTTCAACTGTTACTTTTGTACTGGTTGATACTTGATAATCATCATCATCTTCCTGCCCTTATCCTATGTTACTTGGGGTCGTCGCAACACGTTTTTTTCATCCATTCTGTCCTGTCAACCGTCACGCTATCACTAACTCCCTTTTCTCTCATATCACTCCTATTACGATCACTCCATCTTTTCTTTGGCCTCCCTCTCCCTGTCCATCCATCCAAATTTAAATTCATAACTCTTTTAGTTACGTGCATTTCATCCCTCCTCTTCACATGACCATACCAAGATAAGCGGTTCCCTTTTAAGTTTTCCGTTACTGGCGCCACTTTTCAGCTACCTCTAATGGTTGATACTTTATAATAGTAAATAAAAAACTTCGATCTGTCTGTCGTGTGTTTGTTGTTTAGTGGCTCTAGTACCACTTCTTAGTATACTCGATTAACGTGTTTTTTGTTGAAATAATATATTTTGTTGTTAATCTAAGGTTCTAGATAAAATAATCCAGGAGTTTCGACCACAAACCATAGTTTTGCTTTTCGTATCCAATTCAATAAGACAATACATAACGCCTGGAAGCCTCGAAGAGGTTCGTCGACACATAATACAACTTGGTACATAGCACCAGTTAAACTACATTTAACCAATAATTCATCATTATATCCACACTTTACCTGTTATTCTAATAATACAGTCTGTTGTAGCATTTTTTTTTTGTTTGATGATGGGAAATTATCAAATGACTTTTTGTGCTCTGGGTGGAGCGGAATGAATGTCAAATGTCAGACTCTTACTGATTTCTTCATCCCTTTGCGTTCCAGGACCGCGGTGACTCTATAGCGGGATCAATGCCGCCACATGCAAAACAAAGAAGTGAAATTTGTACGGCAACAAAAAATAACCACAGCGCTATCTACGACGAACTAACATCGAAATCCTGCATCGTTCTTCGTGCGATTTGAACATATATAACAGTCCGAATATCAACTATCGGGCAGTTGCCCACCAGACACAATAACCGTCTGGCAGGAGGGTCCTCCCATTTTCAGTGGAGGTATGCGGGACTTTACTCTCTGTACCACATACCTCTATAACTCTTTCGAACAATATCCGCAACCCTGGCAGGCTCTGGATCTAACGGGCCCAGTCTCCTATGCTGACATCTCTTGAGGCGCGCGTGGAACACAACGCGCCATCGACCCGGGCCTGGTGGTGATCGGACAGCGAGCCACCCAACGCTCGCCGTCCACAGGTCCGCGCCCACGGTGGCCGGGGATCGCCCTACGACTCAATCTGCTCTAGCTTACAGGGCCACAATTAACAGACACTTCCGTAATCCAAATTTCCCAGTTACTCAAACACAAACACGTTCCTCAACTAAGCATCAGACCTGACATTTACAAACTCTACACACACTGGTATAGCCCAAAATCCGTGAGCGAATATAATTAGAACTGCAGCCACGTTTAAACCTGATTTCAATTCATACTGGAAATTAGACTGGCTTTAGACTAGACTTAGATAATTTCAAACTGCGCTCCGCTAGGCAAACGTAAGGCTGAGTGTATAATGTGGCAATCTTAGAAGTGGAGTCGGTAGACATTTTGGCTAGGATTTTGGGGAACACATACGAATGATTCAGGTGCAGTGTTTTGCTTTAAAAGCTCAGTGTAAAACACTAAATTGTGTAGGGTGAGTATTAAATAAAAATCGGACAGGTGCGAGTCTGACTCGCGCACCGAGGGTCCCGTACTAGATCGTTTGTAGATATAGTTCGTTTATTACGGGAATCGTGTCTCGATTTTTTTCAAAGTATACATTACCTACTGAAGTTTATAAACCATTAAAACAATCTCATTACTCTGATGAAACGATAAGTACGATTAAAGGACAAACTTAACTCTTGAAAAAATTCGCAACATCGCTGTACGTTACGGTCAAAAAATGGTTTTTTTACACGATAAAATTACAAAGTTTTCGATTACTTGTGCTGTAAAACCTTGGTTCATGCACTCATAATTGAAAGTCAATTGAAAGTATGATTTACCAAAAAATTGTCGCAAAAATGATGCATTAATAGCCATATCTTTTTATAGCGTTGACTTAGAAGCTTGATATTTTTAGAGCTCTAAGGTACCATCAACCTAGGTATTTGATATTAATTTAAACATGATACCTTCAAATGTTCTTGAGAAAAAGGGTCGTGACAGACCGACAGACGAACAACGAAGTGATCCTGGAAGGTTTCCGTGTTTTCCTCTTGAGGAAGGGAACCTTAACCTCTGGAACCCACGGAATGGGTGCCAGAGGATGGACGGTGTCGCCGAGGCCGGCCCAGAAAGCGGTGGCGAGATGACCTGGATGCACTCCAAGAAAGCTGGTTTAATTTTGATGCGTAAAACGTATTGCAAATGTTCAGTTGACAATATAACGAGAGTTTACAATCTCTTAAGTTATTTTATAATCTTACGGAGTTTGCCATTTTCCGGTGACAGATATATTAACAAAAACGTCGCACCACAACAAGTCGCATATCTTCTAAGTCGGGTTGAACCGTTGCGGTTGTGTGTCTCGCCCGATAACGATGAACACCCGCCCTATACCCGGCCTATAATCCTCATCGTCCCGATTTCAGTAATACTGAGAAAACGACAGTTATTGGCCAATCTAGGTACCCTAACTGTGATGTAGGTCTGTGACTCTGTGGTGAGGTTTGGACAGAATCGATATGCCTAGTCATCGAAACTTAGTTATTGCTAAAACAATGTAGACTTCCCTGCCGGAGTTGTTGTTGTCTGATAGCTACAACCCGAGGGTATTTAAGTAAAGAGCGAATAAGTTACTTCTAAGCAATCGTGCTTCATCTTCCGCTTCTAGGCAAACGTGGTCGTTCACAATAGGCCTTATCAGAAGACTTAAATTCACCCAATGGAGAGGGCAATGCTCGGAGTTTCCTTGCGTGATCGAATCAGGAATGATGATATCCGAAAGAGAACTAAGGTTAACGACACAGCCCGAAGGATCGTCAAACTGAAGTGGCAGTGGGCAGGGCACATTGCTTGTAGAACAGATGGTCGATGAGGCCGGCGACCGCGTATAGGAAAGTAGAGAGTAGAGAGAACAGCGTATAGTAGTAAGTAGACGTAGCGTTGGAAGACCTCCCAAAAGGTGGACCGATGACCTGGTGAGGGTCGCGGGAAGCCGATGGATGCGAGACGCACAGGACCGGTTGTTGTGGCGACACTTGGGGGAAGCCTATGTCCAGCAGTGGTCGTCTTTCGGCTGTTATGATGATGAGACAAGCGTGCTCCATCGTCGACCACATCATCGCTTTCCATCAGGTGATACTGTGGTCAAACGCAAGCTTATCAATAATAATAAAAAATGGGTAAATTATTTTGCTGGATGCGCTGGTCTTCATGAATAAAGACCGCTGTCTAATAATCCTGGATGTGCAGAAGTGGATATAGTCATATATATATATGGCGGCCATTTCCAACGGACTCTAGCCATCGGCGCGGGACATATTATAGTGCACAAGTGTATGCGCAAACACAGGTCAGCACTCTCTCTTCCATCAGTCTCATATTCCGATTGGACGGCAACCTGACGCGACCGGAGAGAGATCTGGCGCAGGACCAACGGCTTAACGTGCTTTCCGAGGCACGGGGGTGTCACACCACCAACTTTCAAATTCCGGGCTGTCATTGAGAAATTCCTATTAGAAAACCTAATAACACTTTTTTCCCGACCTTGGAATCAAACCCAGAACTCCACGCTCGACAGTCGCGCTTACGACCGCGAGACCAACAAAACAGTTAAAAGTGCGTGCAAGAAGTAGAAGTGGATGAAGAGTAGCGAAGACCTGTTGAGGCAAACACAGATTTATAATAAATGGAAACATATGACTAGATCCTGCCTGCAGTTAGGCTGACTGTCCGCTGGAGCGGAGATGAGAAGAGCGGAGTGGAGTTGAGCTAATATGAACTAATGGAATTGCATGAAATCTCCGCTCCGCTTCAGTGGACAGGGATTTGCGAACTATTTTAAAAATTAACACAAAATCGGGAAGCGCAGCGAGGTAGCGGAGCGGGGAAGCGGAAAAATACAGCCGCCCGCTTAAATAACTCGTCACGTGATCTCCGCACAGTTCGCAACTCCGCTCCGTATTACTTCGTTGCTCCGCTCCGCTGCCTCGCTCCACGTCAATGGACAGGCAGCCTTGAACTCGTAATCTAAAACAATTAAAAAAAACCGCCCGAGTGGGAGTCTGACTCGCGCGATAAGGATTCCAAGGGTTCCACACAAAATATATTTTTTTAAGGTTTATAGTTTAGGTGAGAGGGGTGGTAATTTTTCATCTATTGATGACTTATTAACTTTTTATTTGAACACAATTCCCACCACTGAAGGTTCTGAAAGCCAGAATGATTACCACACTATACTTCCAGAGTCATTACGCCCGGATACTACAATAATGTGTACTGTCTTCACTTCTCTTCACTTTAGAATGTTTAAAAGACATTAAACATCAGTGCACCATCACATCGACTATTCTCAACTCCATTTTCATTCGAAACCATTATGTAAAAACTACACATGACCCGAAGTTCTCTATTTCAACACAAGCATAGTCGCTGACAAAGGCTAGTCAAATACGAAATTTACCCAAAATTTCACACAGCACCAAAATGCAATCTAAACTCTATCCTTTCAAAAATAAGGTTGAAATTAGAGTGTAATAAATGTAAATAAGAAGTCACGTAGGTCGTTATTTCCGCCAGTTGTCGCTACAGTTAGGGATACGGGATTTGTAGGGTGACCATGGTTCGTAGTAATTTGTGGGGTGTCGGGACAGGGATTTTATGATGTATGGCACGATGAGCTTTTGTTCGGCGAAAGAAACACGGTTTATTTTGGTGAGGTTATACCTTCTTTTAGAATAGATGTGGTTTTCAGTAGACGTAATATAATATTTTATGAACTACTTTAACCACACCTTTTTTTCTCCTTTTTAATTTGACATGGGTTTGCTCTTGACTTTAGTCTAGATCAGAGATGACAGAGACAAAGTCGACGATGGAGCGAGCTTACCCAGAAGAAGCCTGTTCACTCGAATTTTGAAGAGATTTTGAGCCGTTTTGGATATTCTGCTAGCGTTTTTGTCCCATTTATTACGTAACTTTAATTGTCACAACGGTTTATGAAGTTTCTAGATATAGAGGTGTCATAAAACTCGACTACTTCATCTCACTGTCGGGTTTTTTAATGTTTTAAGATGTTGATTAGTTGTTTTAAAACCATAATGATTTAATTATGCCTAACAGACAGATAAACCTTGCTCCCGATTTCCAAATTAAGCATTTGAATTTGTATATTTCTCAAACACTTACCTGAAATCCTGACATAATTGGGCAGTACAGTAGGGTTCGGGGTACGTTCTTAACCTAAAATATAGAATTAAATAACCTCTCCCTCTTAATTTTCGTAACCATTACTTGATCACAAAACAAATAAGTCCTGTTAAAAACCAGTAAAACTCAGTCACCCTACACACACAAACTTACTGCCGCAACTTTAAAGTGGTGATTTTCTAACGACTTCAAAATGGCTCCATTCTGCTAGTTTATCCTCGCTGAAAAAACTACAAGAAGTCGCGTTTTTTCATTCACTTTGTTCAAGAAGACAGCTAGGTACTTTTAAGCTTATTTACTATGCGTTTTTTTTTTAAACATGGGGTAGTTACCCTATACTTTTCTAAGCTTTAAGAGCTTTTGTTCGCGGATTGGCTCGCGTGATAGTCGAAAATTATAACGAGGAAAAATATTCCCGGGATTCATCCCGGGAATACCCTTGTTTCATCCCGGGAATACTCTTGTTTCATCCCGGGAATACCCTTGTTTCATCCAAATGCATTCAGCCGTTGAGTCGTGCAGAGATAACAAACAAACTCACTTTTGCTAGTAAAATATCATAGTTCGGTTGGGTTATGTTTATAGGTATCTAGTGGAACGCAAATAGATTGAATGTTAACATGAAACGTGATTTTTGTTTTAATTTGCTCCCTCACCTGGAGCATTCGCATGTAATGCCAACTCCTTTCTTCCCAATTCCTTATCTTTGATGCGTTTTCTCTTCGTGTTTTTTATTGATTTGATAATATAAAAAAACCGTATGCAATATTTTTCGATAATCTAAGTGACGGACTAACGAGAATTATATTTTTTGAACCCAGGCAACATCCCAATTCGGCATTTCCCTTCTTTGGAGTTCCGTACCCGAAAAGTAACCAAGAGAAGTCACCTACTTAGCAGCCCCCGCTGTCCGTTCGTCTGCCTGTCTGCTGCTTGTATCTCATGAACTGTAGTGGGAAAAGTCTGGGCTTGATTGAAGTTTTAAAGCGTCCGACGAGTTTCACCAAGAACTTAGTCGAAAGTTTCTATTCATTTTCATGGAACGATGTTACTTCCATACAATACATTATCAATACCACCCCCTTCCACAAAACCACAAATTCAATTTACATCAAGTATACCCACCTACCTTATTTACAAAACGCTCATAAGGAGGGTACATGCGAGCTACAAGCATAACTTTCAGAGCATATTTAAATTTATTCACCGAAGCAAAATCTGATAAACTCAGCGAGACGAACTAGCTGTTACCTAGACGTGTTTGTACGGAAATTAAGGTATCTCACGTGGTCTTATATTACCTTTTCACCCTTTTGAGATAGGGTAAAAGATTTTGTAGCATAAATTGCGTGGAAAAAATAAGGCTATGTCTCCTTTTGGCGGCTATGAATGTTGATTCTTTGCGTGATAGTGAAATCATAGGTGTGGTTCGATTATTAACAGAGGTCGGAATTAGGTAGAGTTATTTATGTACTTGCATCGAAATGTTGATATTAATATGGATCTTCTCAGGATTTCTAATAGACAATCCCGTGTGGCCAACAATATTACAAATAAATAATAATAATTATTATTTTGTTCTCACAAGCTATGTTGTGCAAACTACAAATGTGGCTACATCGCGCGTGTGCGCATTGGAATTTTGCAACTTCGGACATCCGATGCCGTTGATGTAAATTTACCAACGTCGCGCGTGCAGTGGTTTAAATTGGGTAAAATTTAATAACATATTTATTTAATCAATCACGGGATTATCCTGCTCTATAAAATTAATCTCGGGATTTGAGGCATATCCACTGTATTATTTCACTGTATGAAATCAGTGTAAGTACATAAATAACTCTACCTAATTCCGACCTCCGGTTGTTAAGCTTCTTTGGCTAACGGAGGATTTCGTGGCTAAATAATAACAGCTGCACGTGTCCTTCAAGGTTATGCAACGCTCGCCAAGGTCGGTCTGAGGATGGATGACCATCCTAAGAAATTGAGTCTCCTCCATGCCTCAGAAAGCAAGCGTTACACCGTTGGTCTCGGCTGTCATTTGAAGATTTTTGACAATCGTTCCGTAAAATTAGCAGCCTGAAAATCTGACACCATTCTTGCCAACGGGTATCGTGTCACCCAGTTATTGGGTTCTGGAGGTTAGATAGGCAGTCGCTGCATTTAAAATACTGGTCCTCAGCTGCAACCGGTTTCACTGGTAGTCGACCCCAATATCGTTGAGGAATCTAAGCAGACAGATTAATCTTGTAGCGGCATCAATACCGCCACTAAAAAAACTAAAAAAACAAAAATTTCTACGCAACAAAAAGAACCGCAACGTCATCTATTCCGCCGCCAGTACTAACGACATCCTGCATCGCGGTATCAGAGTTTTTCGTGCATTTTTAACATATGCAACAGTCCGAATATCAATTATGGGGCCGTTGCTCAACGGACACAACAACCGTCCAGTCGGAAGATCCTCCCTTGCCACTCGAGATTTGCGATACTTTACATCCGGTTCCGCATTACTCTATAATCTAATGGTTACATAAAATACCTATAGTATTTTTGTCTTACTGCCAACCAGAACAGCTTTTCTCATAAAAAAACACCGTCGAAGAACACCATTTTCACACGGCACAGCTTGAAAAATCTTTTTTCTAATTTGTTCCCCAAAAGTGCCCACTTAAAATGTATTTATTTGCGTTACGCAATCGTGTTTTATTCACAGAAGTTCATAACTTGTAGTTTCAACTACCAGTCCAGTAGACTTGAACTAGAAAATGGACACAGTAATAAGGGTTCCATTTTTTCATAAGGTCGTTTGGAACCTTAAAGAGCAAAAACGTTGAAGACCAAATCAAAAACTATATGCACCCTTGAGCCATTGTTTTTTCGTTTAGATTTTAAGATACCACTGATGGCAGAACCTTATCAACAAAGTTAACTTTGTTGTCATGAAATAACCTGTTGACCTTTTCAAACTTTGCGTCATAAATAAAAAAACACATAATAAAAAGATGCAGAGCAGTCTGTGGGGACTGCCGGTAGAAGTGAAAACTAAGCAAAAGTTAAAGCGTTCGGTGTTGTTCACCCAAAAAGTACACATACATATATACACAGTATACATATAGCTCATGGAAAGCGTTCAGTGACGATGGCGCGAGTTCCATGATCTTTGTTCACCTAAAAAGTGCATAACGCGTCTTAAGAAGATTTCACTGCAATAATAATCTATAAATCTCATAATATCTTATTCCAGTGCAATAGCCACCTTAAGACCGAGGTGCCTTAGAATAATATTCAACATTATTCTTCCATTTCACCCTGCAGGGTAAGTCTTTATGGACCGACGCCATTTTTGTCTTTATCTTAAGACCGTTTACGACGTATGGCATTTCATACAAACTTTCAAGTCCTTGTTTTTCGAAATGATTAAACCGATTTGAAAGAATTTTCATACTGCATGAGCAGGATACATAGGTCTAAAAAGTTAATTGAGAAGATTTTCGAAAAATAGTGTTACAGCCAAGTTCGACCGATTTTAAATTTTCCATCGAAACAGCGATTTTCAATTAATTATCTTTTTTTAAAGAAGACATTTTGAAAATGTTCTTGGCAAAATATTTAGACCTATGTATCCTGCTTAAACGTAGGAACTTTAATTAAAATCGGTTTATTCATTTCAAAAAACAAGCACTTGAAAGTTGGTATAGGATAGTGGAAGAACACTTTCTTTGCATTTCGTCATCATGTAAATATTTACTATTGTGATATTTATTTTATCAATAATTTATTATATGATATATTTCAAGTGAATTAAACATTTTTTTTTATCTGCTACTTTTACCCATTGTGTCCACATCTCCTTTTTTGACTCCTTTTTCCCAGGTATGCTGCAAGGGATTTCTGTAGAAATAATCACCGCCTTTGTACCTATTTTTCTGTTTCTTCTTATTTTCTCTTGATGTGTGTAGCTCGTGGCTAAATAATAACAGCCGAGGTTTGTCTGTGGATGGGTGACCATCTTAACATATCGAGACTCCTCCTTGCCTCTGAAAGCACACAAAGCCGTTGGTCCCGGCTGTCATTTGTAGATCTTCGGCAGTCGTTACGGATAGTCAGAAGCCAGATAATTCGGACACCAGTGTTGCCAAGGAGTACCGCGTTACCCAGTTAATTGGTTGTGGAGGTCTGGTAGGCAGCCGCTCCACGTAAAATACTGGTATTCAGCTGAATCCGGTTTGACTGGAAGCCGACCCCGATATAGTTGGGAAAAGACTAGGCAGATGATGCCTGTCAATCTTTGACAATAAATACATTTTCTTTCTTTTCTCATTTACTGAAATCTTGAAAACAAGTTAATTTAAGTTTAAGTTATAGGTTATAAACGAAATCCTACGTTATTCAATAGTCGTATGATACTTTGAATAATTTTACTTGAACTAAACAGTACTTACCGCAAATACCATTCAAGCGAGCTTGAATGACATACTGGCTCGCCAAACGCGCGAGCATTAAATTACGCGTCCAGTACGTCCTGTGACCACATACCGTGAAATGCGCTTCAACCCACGTACAGTTTGATACACAAGGCCGTGAAGTTTGGAGATTTTTTTTATACTGAGGGGAAATTCTTGTAGTTTTAAGGAAGAATCGAAGAAACTGTCAAAACCCCTCTCAATCAATGTCAAAAAACTTGACAAAACGATGGAAAATTAGAGTTGTCTGTTCTGCCCGGTAGTCGCTGATTACAGGGCTAAGTACTTCGGTAACCCAGGTACCCTCTGTGAGATAGTTGGTAACACCAAGGCGTTGCTGCACTGGCCTTCCTTGGGGAGCTGGGGTGGATCGAATGACACATTTGTCCCACCTGCACGCAAAATACGCGCTTAGTCGTGGAGTTGCGGAAACCAGCCCGAGTTACATACATACGTTCCGTGTAGTGTTGTTCCGGTAGTTATAAGTACTAACAGTAGTTTCTAAGTTTTTGTGTACTAACCAATTAATGGACTCTGTCTGAAGTAAAAGATTTTTTTTATAGTTCAACTTCATATAGTTCGTTCATCGCACATTCTACATATCGCATTTGCTGCAAGGTTGACATATCTCAAAATGTATGATTTTTAGTTAATAATACAAATGGGTTGAAAAAATTGCGCATTTTTCTGTGAATATCTGCTCTCTCTCTTTTACTATTGAGCTTGAAAAAAATCTGTTTATACAGGAAACGGAGCGCAATTTCTTCAACACAACTGTATTATTAAACAAAAATCATACATTTTGATATAATATGTCGACCTTGTAGCAATGATCGAATGTCTGACATTTAATTTGTTGCAACTGAGTTATGGCAGAGGAAATTTATGTAAATGATTTCCTAATAACTTAGATTTGCCTTTTTAGATTTGATCGAATATTGAATGGTTTTCAACGTTTTCATTTCATTCAATAACTATAACATATAAGGTCCCGCTAAAATAGATGGACAAACTTTTAGAAATCATTCAGATCATCAAAATAAGGACCATAGTAAAAAAAAAGAAAAACGCAACGCACGAAAAAAAACAGCTTACGAAAATACACTAAAAAATTTGGTTACCCAATGCATAAACACATCCATGTCTTTGTATTTTATAATTCTGAAACTACTGCGTGCGTGCGGCGGGATGCGAGTGCAAGTACCTACCCAAAATCGATGTGTTTATTCTAGTGTGCCGGCAATTTATAATTATAATAAAAAAAAAAATATTATTATTATTTTATTTATTTTTATTTTTTTAGGTCAAAATAAAATCACTTTAACTAGTGTTTTTTTGGTTAGATATCCTTGGTTAGATGTACTGAACGCTGTGTTAAAATTCAATCTTAAATAGATTGACAAATTTTTACTCTATATTATATTCCTTTCTATTAGAAAACTCGATCTCTGTTAGGAGTTCTATAACACTTAACCACTGAGACATTCTAACTACGACTAGGTACTTATCATATTTCAGACTTCTCCAACTGTTAAATATTATTTCAAATACTTATCTTAAGTACCCCCTTAACGATTATTACCGTTGTTATTACTTAAAAGCAGTTAATTCTAAACATTATGCTGAGTACAAAAATTACTTGATATTCCTAGGTTTGTTATCTTAAATAGATGCTTCAGAGGCTCATTTTGTACTAAAAGGGACTTTTTTGGGAAAATTATACAATTATGCGTATAAAGATAAGAGAAAAACTGTGTTATGGTGATGTGTAGATGGTAGATTAACCGCTGACTTAATTTTGTTGGTAACTAGGTGTACCTGTGGTTTTGCCTGTGTATGTTTACAAATATTTTGTCTAGCTTAGGCACCAGTCTCCCACAATATAATTGTAAAACTGTAGTTATGTACTCTAGTCTTGATACTACATATGTACTTTATATTGTGGTGAGAAAATAAATCTTTATTATTATTATTAAATAAAAAGCTTTTCCTCAAACTTTTCTCGCTTCAAAGTAGCCTATAACGGTCTTCAGAATCCCATCGAGGTTGATATACCAAAATTCATCAAAATAGGTTCGGCAATTTAGGTGTGGAAGCGTAAGAAACTCAATTCGCATAATGTACGTATTCTTCTGTACGTGTGTATGTCACTACAATGAACCCCTCTTAATCGGCTGGACCAATTTAGATGATATTTTTTGCATGTATTTGAATGTGTGGCAACGTCTGTGGGGACGGTTATTTACGTAAGTATATTAAGATATTTATCATAATTTCTAGAAAAAACGAGAAAGTACGACATCCAGTCATGCAAAAGAGTATCGTGTTAACCAGTAACTGGGTTGGTTGTGTCAAACTGGCAGTCGCTTCATGTAAAACACTGATACTTGTTCTGATGCATCCGGTTAGTCCTTTTTTTTTAAGGATGTGAAATCATCAAATGACTTCTTCCGCTCTGGGTGGAGCGGAAGGGCGTGTTAGACTCTTACTGACTAAAACCCATCCGTGTTCCTTTTTAAGCCCTTTGCGTTCCAGGGCCACGGTGACCCTTTAGAACAAATTCCGCAACCCTGGCAGAAATGGTATAATAGATTTAGGTTCTAGTTTATTGTTCCACTTGCATAACATTGTGCAACTAATTTTCCATGAAATAGATTCAGGAATTTTCTCAACAATTTCAAATTTTTCACTTCTATTGCAAATATGAACAAATATTGTGAAACTATACTGAAGTTTCCGAGCAATATTATGGGGCCATGTGATGTAAATAATAATATTCATTGCGAAAGATATTGTTTTCTTAGTATTTAACTATTTTCACATATTTTTTGCAGAGGAAGAGGAACACGGATGGGTTTTAGTCAGTAAGAGTCTGATACTCCCTTCCGGTCCACCCAGAGTGGAAGAAGTAATTTTTCATGATTTCACCATCTTTAAAAAAATTAAAATATACCTACTCTACTAGGTTTTTAGGGTTCCGAACGTCAGTATGAAAAAACGGAACCTTTTTATAATTACATGTGTGTCCATCTGTCACAGCCAGTATTCAGTACATACATGAACTTCTGTGGCCTAAATACACATGGGATACAATTAGAAATTAAAAAAAAATCCTTTTTCAAACTGCGCCGTGTATCAAGTAAAACTTTCCCACACTTATCTCTGAAAATGCTAACCCTAAAATTTTTAAGAAAAAAAAACGGCAAAAAGTTACTGTAAATTAACAAAAGCCGCATGAAATCTGTGAAGACAGGTCTTTCCAGACAGGATCTCATTGACTTAGAGTCAGATTACTGAGACGACAAGCAGGTATAGAGGAAGAGAAACATCATAATGAATCGGCTTGACGATCCACAAAGCTGTGTGTCTCGGTGTCCCAAGCTAATCGCAACTTATTGCTCACTGCTCATTGCAGTCTCATGTTAGTGCACATTGCACATACCGCATCATGTAATGTAAACGCCAAGGTCTGTAAAAGGGCGCCGTCTGAATTTTTATTTGCATGTAGTCGAAACATTCGCTTTCATTAGATTCTTAGTCGTTTTTTCTATTAAACTCAACTTGGGCTTTTTAGAATTCCACTCACTAAATGTTACCAATGGAATTGTTTTACTAAGCCTCCGATGTCCGTTGCCAGTCAGCAGGCTGTATCCCATGATAATGGATATACACTTGAAATTTTAACAGACTATGTATTTCTATTGCCGAAAAAACAACAAAAAAAAATTAAAGGGTTTATGCACATACAACCCTAATCTCTTCAAAATTAGAGTGAACTGGCTTCTTCTGGGTGAGCTTGCTCCATCGTCGACTTTGTCTCTGTCATCTATGACCTAGACTAGAGTCAAGGGCAAACCCATTTTAAATACGAAATATAAAAAAAAAATATACGGGACCCTTCATGTGCAAGTCCGACTCGGACTTTGCCGGTTTTTATATTCTTTTTTTTCTGTTGAGAAGGCGTCGAGGGAGTAGAGAAGTTTTCTTTAAAAGGAAACGAAGGATATGGAAGTATTTATCTTCTTTTCTATCGGTACGCCCTTGCCAGAGCAGTCGTGGTCATTATGAAGTGTTCCGAGCAGTTACGACCTTCTTCACAATTTCTTGCCATTTTTGCCTATTTGCGGTCATCCTGGCATACTCGTGCAATAGGCCACCCACAGAAGACTTGATTTGATCGGTCAATCGCATGGGTGATCTACCACGCAGCCTGGTGCCTTCGACTCTGCTTTTCGAAGTATGCATGCATATATTTATACACTCACTATATTTACTTGACCTAAACTTAGAATATCTAAGAGTTGTTTAAGTTCTCAAAGTCACAACGTTTATTTCAATTAGGCCATTAAACGGCACTTTTGAACGTCATAATTTACAATTCAGTTAAATAATAATATTACATTAATAAAGTGACTCTACTATCCATTCGGAAAGGTAGATTCTTATGGAGAAGAACGGACAAGGATCTTCTTCTCATAATGATAAACGAAATTATGTAGGTGCTAACACCACTTGGTAATGGTAAAGTGGCCACAAACATGAACGTCATCACCTCTTTAAACGTAGTCGTTTAGAATTCCCCGTGAAAATCGTTAGTTTCCGGTTACTGGACAGTTTATTGTTAACTACGATGGCCGTAGAGTTAAATACTACTAGGGTTGGCGATTTTGAATATCAACAGATAATATATATTTTTTTTACACAATCCTTAACATAACGCCCTTTATCCCGTACCCTGTGCCCCCAAAGATCGTAGATGGTACGTCACCTTTTTTTTTTTTTTAAGGGTTGGAAATCATCAAATGTCTTCTTCCGCTCTGGGTGGAGCGGAAGGGCGTGTCAGACTCTTACTGACTAAAACCCATCCGTGTTCCTTCTAAAGCCCTTTGCGTTTCAGGGCCGCGGTGACTCTTTCGAACAAATTCCGCAACCCTGGCAGGCTCTGGCCCTAGCGGGCCCCGTCATAATACGCCACCTATATTTTACTATTGTGTTTCAGTTGCAGTGTTAATGTAGTAAGAAGTTCGTGGTTAAATAATGACCTCTGCAGGTGTAGGTCGATCCGGGAAAGACAAGGTCCTCGCCCAAACCACCGCTACAGAAGAAGACGCCCCGGGCGTCGGGAGTCACAGGGCGATCCCCGGCCACCGTAGGCGCGGGCGAGATTTGGGTGGCTCGCTGTCCGATCACCACCGGGCCCGGATCGATGGTGTTCCACGCGCACCTCAAAGAGATGTCAGCATAGAAGACCGGGCCTGCCAGGGCCAGAGTTGCGGAATTTGTTCGAAAGAATCACCGCGGCCCTGGAACGCAAAGGGCTTTTAAAGGAATACAGATGGGCTTTAGTCAATAAGAGTCTGACACGCCCTTCCGCTCCACCCAGAGTGGAAGAAGTCATTTGATGATTCCTCATCCTTAAAAAAAAAATGTGTAGGTCGATCTACAAGGTTAAGCAACGCTTGTCGAGGTCGGTCTGTATATGGGTGGCCATCATGAGCACACCGAGATTCCTCCACGCTTACGCTCTGACGCCTAAATCGCTGAACCAATTTTGACGAGTTTTGGTACAGAGATAGATGGGACCCTGGAAACGGTAATAGGCTTTTTTTGCCAAAATTTGCTTGTCATTTATATTGACTTTCAATTAAAAAACCCCGAAAGATTAATGATTTTACAAACATAATCGGCATTTCCTGAAACATTCGAAATACAAACATTTATTCATAAATATTTGTACCGTATTATTTATCAAACACAAGTACTTTACAAATAATTTCATCAGAATTTCAGTTCAGCCCTACTTGAAATCGATTTCACAACGTTATGCCACTATCGTTCATATAAACTACTGCGAGTCGATTTGATGGGCACTCGAGTGAACTCGTTCAAAGCTAGAACAGCGGGCGGTATTCAATTGCGAAAATCTTAATCATGAGAGGATACTTTGAAAGCGACTTCTTCGGCGGCCATTTTGGGCCTCGATTCGGAGGAATAAGCAGTCCTTTCGGCTGTCCTTTCCGTGGTGACTTTCCTGGTCATCACCGTCCAAGGACCTTCGGACCTTTTGGCCCCAGATTCGACCACAGCCCCAAAAGACATGAACATCATCACCATGGACCAGAGCATCGAAGACGTGGACCTCTCGAAGATGGTCATCGAGGACCTAGGTGTGGTCATGGGTCTGACAGTGATAGTGATGGAGCAAGGGAACGACATTGCCATGGACCTCCTGGTTTTAAAGGACCCGGTGGCAAACATCATGATTTTCACGGCCATGGACCCAACTGCCATAACTCCGGACCCCGGTTTGGGCGCAATCCTGAACGACCTTGTTTTGGACGACGTGGCCCATCTGAATTACCTTGGACAGGCCCATGGGAAGGACACTGGGGAGCTGATCGCCACATGCGAGGCTTTGGTCATCATGGCCCATCTGGACACAGAAGACCATGTCCTTACGATTCCGATGAACGCCCATCAAGAAAAGCTGACTGCGAAAAATGCTGCGAAAATCAACCCTGCTGCTCTGGCAAAAAGGAGAATCGTGGACATGGAAAAGGAATAAAGCAAAAGAGACCATGCTGCGAAAAGGATAAGGATCAAAATCTTGGTGATACCGTGTTTGTTCAAAGAATTGTTCTGGAAAAAGCCACTAGGCCACAATCTGTTTGAAGTAATGACGTAGGTACTACATTCATTTCTATTTATTATATTTAAATTTGTTTAATTAATTATTTATTTGATTTCTTATGTTGTCCTACAAGCCTCGTCCACCTACAAGGTACCTAGTATACCATTGTTTTTGTGAGTAATCTTTACAGAAAAATCATATTGAGTGATAACTTTCAAGTGTTTACAAGTAGTGCAAAATTAAACAATCCATACTAAATTGTGTCTATCTGTCTCTGTCAACCTCTTCAAGTTTAAACGGCTGAACGGATTGAGATGAAACGTGGCACACAGATAGATCATGTCCGAGAATAGGACATAGTTTGTTCCCTTGGAATATTTTTCGACTAGTTTTTGACCGCGACTTCGTACGCACTTATTTCCCGTTCCCGTATCTGCATGAATGTAACTATCATATACCATAAGAATTTTCCAAATCCGACCAGTACGAGTAGTTCCAGAGTTAGGCGCGTTCAAACAAACAAAGTCTTCAGGTTTATTATATCGGTATAAATTTCCACGCAGGCGAAGCCGCCGGCAGAAACTTATATTTATAACTAGTGGACCGCCCCGGCTTCGCCCGGATATAAATGTTTATTCAAAATATTCTTTCATAAAAACCTTCTGCTGACAATAACAAACACAAAAAAAAAGAATTAGCGAAATTGGTCCAGCCGTTCTCGAGTTATGCGCTTACCAACACATTTTGCGATTCATTTTTATAGTATAGATTTCTTCATCTATTTATCATCCTCAGGCCTTTTCCCAGAAGAGTAATAATACCTTGCAGTCCTCTATTTCTATAAAAATACTTTTTTCCTATTTTCATTATTTTGTTTCATAATCATCTTTTTAATTTTAGCCTAAATGTACCTGTATAATGTTCATGAATTTACTTCAAATACGATGATAGTAGCCAAACAAATCGATGAGAGATCACTCTGGAAATAATTCGAACTTCTCGGACATAGCAGAGCAAAGATGTAGAAACCGCTAACCAGGCTACCGCTAAAAATTCATCAAATAGCCACGATGGCAATTCTTAAGAGATACCAGTAAACGGGATAAAGCTAAACACTCTTCAAATAGCCTCCACTGATGGAGATTCCTAGGACTACACGGGCTATATTTACCAGTTAGCACGCCTCATTATTTCCAACCAATGCAACTGCTGAAAGCCAGAAACAACAGTGGTGACCACCAGAAAACACCGATTCAATGAAGTTCGACGAGTCCCGGAGAAACGATACTAACTGTCTTGGATCCCGGAACGAAATTAATAAGAAAAGAACAGCGATGGAGTCTGTTATTTGTGCCTTTTCAGTTGTTGATAAAATGAACTTAAACTGGAGAACTTTAAGACATCAGCAAACGACAGCGTCCACTAAAAACATCGACAAAGATCAAAATAAAAAAATCAAAATCAAAAGTCATTTATTCAAATAAGGCTGAGTGCCAGCACTTTTTGAACGTCAAAGTTCTACATAAAGACAGTCCTCCAAAACGCCCGCCCGTCACCACTTCCTAGTGTTTTAGCTGGGAAGAGGAAGTGGCACAACAAACTCCCCAGCAATATATAGCATAGATGTTTCTAGATGACACTAGAAACATCTATGTGGGCTGTTTGACTGGCCTGTTGGTCGAGTGGTTAGTGACCCTGACTGCTTAACCGGAGGTCATGGGTTCGATTCCCACCCAGGACAAATCTTTGTGTGATGAGCATGATCATTTGTTCTGTGTCTGGGTGTAATTTGTGTATAATATGTATGTATTTAGAAATATTTAAGTATGTTTATCAGTTGTCTGGTTGCCATAGTACAGGCTCTGCCTAGTTTGGGATCGGATGACCGTGTGTGAATTGTCCCAGGATTTGAGTTTAACGAATTATATGTACAAGTAACAACTAAATACAACGAGACTAATAATCGCGAAATTATGTACAAACATAGACACACAAAACACAAACACAAAAACATGATAAATCATTGGGCGTCAAAAAATCCATCCACATCGCTGTCAAAGGCATAAGTGGAAACATCTATTGAATAATACTCTGACCAACTATTGTCTATGTTCAAGACAATTGAAATTGAGACTGTACGAAATGTATTTATTTTAAACAATAAAAACCAAATAAAACCATAACTTTGTTTCCTTTTTAACTTAAGAAACCTATGATCGACACTTTGAAAAGACGATGAGAAAATATTGCAAGTAGCGGAAATGAGAAAGTTCAGATGGAGTTTCGAGATTGGATAAAGTGAGGAATGAGTTCATTAGAGGTAGCTTAAAAGTGGCGCCAGTAACAGAAAAGTTGAAAGGGAACCGCTTATCTTGGTATGATCATGTGAAGAGGAGGGATGAAATGCACGTAACTAAAAGAGTTGTTAATATAAATGTGGATGGATGGACAGGGAGAGGGAGGCCAAAGAAAAGATGGATGGATTGTATTAGGAGTGATATGAAAGAAAAGGGAGTTAGTGGTAGCGGACGGACAGGACAGAATGGACGAAAAAAACGTGTTGCGCCGACCCCAAGTAACATGGGATAAGGGCAGGGAGATGATGATGAACCTTTGATCGACACTTTGCGTGGCCAGAGGGCTGGCTCGTTCTTTGCTCAAAGAATAAGCATTTCCATTCAACGTGGCAATGCTGCCAGTCTTCTGGGCACGTTTCCGGATGACAGCAATGAGGAGGAACACTTCGACGCCTGAGTGTATTCTGTTTTTTGTATTTAGTTAGGTTTAGTAGATATAAATAGTTTAAGTTAGTTGTCAACAGATGATTATAATAAATTAAAATTACTTTAAAATCGGTTTCGTAGTTTGGTTTTTAGAAACCTAAAGCCATATTTTTCTCAAACTCTTGGCTAATTCCAAAGGAATAAAAAAATATAGCAGTGAAAGTATAATAGTTTTTTATTATTCATTTTCCGTTAAAGTACACTCCACAACAGCACGTGTATTTCAAACTCCGAAAGTACACATGTTTATTAGCATACATATTGTGAATAGTGTTGTAGAGTTTTTCAACGTGACACATGCAAACATACAGGGTGTACTTTGAAAGTAATACATTTTTCTTGGTAAATGTGCTGTATCGTCGACCAATCATGCGTTACAATTAGTTGAAATAGTGGTACTACGTAACCCTATCAATAATAAAAACCTGCCAAGTGCGAGTCGGACTCGCGAGCAAAGGGTTCCGAACGAATCATATTTTTACCTTGTGACTTTTATATTATCTTAAAAATCTTGGGACATAATATCTTGGGACAACTCACACACAGTCATCCGATCCCAAACTAGGCAGAGCCTGTGCTATGGCTACCAGACAACAGATAAACATACTTAAATATTTCTAAATACATACATATTATAGAAAAATTACACCCCGACACAGAACAAATGATCATGCTCATCACACAAAGATTTGTCCTGGGTGGGAATCGAACCCACGACCTCCGGTTTAGCAGTCAGGGTCACACTCGACCAACAGGCCAGTCAAAAAAATTAACCAGTAAATCAAATGGTTTTCATGTTATCTATAAGTAAATAAACTGTGCAGTGTGCTATATCAATTGAAATGACTTTTTGTTAGGCATACCCTCCTTGTCTCTGAAACTACTAAAACTAAAGTATTAAAAAAACCAGATTAAAATTTCTAACTTAACTGTAGGAAAACTAACAAGAAGTCGGTGATTTTAAAATAACATGTAAAATTATTTTTTTCGGAACCTTTTTGGCGCTAGGCCCTCTCGTACTTGTTGAAGGACACATTCGTTCATAAGCTTTCAGAAATTATCACTTTATAGTACACAGTAGAGTGCATTTCACACAACTAGCAGTTTTTGGTGTGTATGCGACTTATTTTTACAAAAGGCCTGATATCACAATAACAACTCAATTTCGACCCCAAGTGATCGGGCCAAAATTGTAGAAAATTAGCTTTCTAAATTCTACCATCACCAATTTTAATAATAGCACCAGATTTTCAATCATCCTGTATCGAAAACTTTCGTAACCAGATTATGTTCCATAGTTTGTTGAACAGCAAGAGCACTTTTCAACAAAATTATACGAAACATAGTGTGATATAACACTAAACTGTGAATAATTTTGTTAGTAGGTCGATTGTTTTACTAACATGCTAGGCGAATAAGATTTGGGAAAGACAAGGCCTTCGCCCCAACCAGCGCCACAAAAAAAGACGCCCTGGGCTTCGGGAGTCGCAGGGCGATCCCCGGGAGGGTAGGCGCGGGGCCTGCGGACGGTGAGCGTTGGGTGGCTCGCTGTCCGATCACCACCAGGCCCGGGTCGATGGCGCGTTGTGTTCCACGCGCGCCTCAAAGAGATGTCAGCATAGGAGACGGGGCTCGCTAGGGCCAGAGCCTGCCAGGGTTGCGGAATTTGTTAGAAAGAGTCACCGCGGCCCCGGAGCGCAAAGGGCTTTAGAAGGACCACGGATGGGTTTTAGTCAGTAAGCGTCTGACACGCCCTTCCTCTCCACCCAGATCGGAAGAAGTCATTTGATGATTTCCCATCCTTTAAAAAAAAGGCGACTAAGATTCAGGATGAAAATGTAAAGTGGTCACAAATCAGTCTATCACAGATCAGATTGATCACTCTTAGTACTTAAGAGTGATCAATCTTTGATGATCAGAAATTCAGTCAAATCAGAAACGAATCATTACAAGGCACTCTACCACGTTTATCTCATATTATCTTAGTCAACGATTAAGTTTTATTATTAGCTGTAAAAAAACTCAAGTATAACAATACATTAAACATTAGCAAACACATGAATTCATATGGGATTCGTTCACAGGCAAGCGTTGTTTAATCTTGAAGATGGAGTCGTGAGGTTACTGTTACTAAGCCACGAGCTCCTCAAGAGAAGCTGGTTAAAATTCAATTATTTAAATACTGTGATATCCAGAAACTGTGGTTGATGATGATGTCCATTATAGACTTTGAAACCTTCCAACCGAATTAGGTATGATGTGGGTATATTCCACCAGATATTGTCTACACCTAGTTCGGAGGCTGCCTTCAAAGTTTTTAAGTTCGCTTAGTTACGCTTTAGTTAAGTAAGCTATTGTATAAGGTACGATGGGACTGGCATACACAGTGGTGTAAAAGTCCCTAATTAAAAATAAAGAGAGAAAAAAAATGTGCCCCAAACCGGCATTTCATTAGATTGTTTTAGACCACTAAAACGGGATGAGCGTATACGAAGTCGCGGGCAAATGCTAGTACGAAAGTAACTCTGTCTGTCTGTCGGTCTATCTGTCTAACTATATGTTTGTTACCACTTCACCTCTTAAATACTGAACAGTCTTGTATGAAACTTAGCTCTCTGGTAGACCATGACCTGGAATAGGATGTACGATACTTTTTAGCCCGGGCGTATGTTCTCTTGGGATCATTTTAGATTTTCACGCTGGTGAACCCGTTTAAATCTACATAAATAAATCCTCTCTTCCAAAAAGTCGTCTTTCCAAGTCTAAAAGATATAACAAAAGCCCCCGAAGGCCGATTTAAATTAAACCCAACCCGAGTCAAACAGTCAACTTACTCCAAGGATATCTTTCAAAAATAATATTTCTTGAGCAGTTCAATTAAGGGGTGGGTTCTCCAAAGCTAGGCCCATTTCTGTAAGGATTTTTGCAGATCACAGAGAATTAGATTTGAGTGAGCGGCGTCATTTAAATTCTTTAATAATTGACAGGGTGGGGTGTGAAGTAAGAGCGGGTAGCGATTTCCCCTATTTGCACAAATCTCTTGTGTTACATTCATATTATGTAATTCTTCTGCTCCCACTTGTGTTTCTGACTTATCGTGTTATAATAAACTGAAAATACTGGTACTTAAAACACTGTTATTCAGTTGCTTCTGTGAACACTGGACGCTAACCAAGACGGTACAAGACCATGAAGATGATTTATAAATAATTATAAAAATAAAGTATACGAGCTTCTGACACCGGGGTGCGTGATATTATATGATATAGATATGTATGTTACATACATATCATATAAGTCGTGTCGTCGTATCGTGTAAGTATTAGATGCTATATGTATATATATGTAAGAATATAACTATATTAGATGGATTCAAATGAACCGCCACTCTTCCATTCAAGGGTTCATTAGAAAACCAGCGTCAGACAGTATCAGTCTGTCTGACATATCGCTGAAATGGACCTTTTTAGTGCAGCCGTGAGACACACATTTGGTTCTTAGCATACCCTACATTTTATTTTTTTATTTATTTTATTTTATTTCTATGTACCGTGCGTGTTTCATGTAAGTGCTAAATAAATATTATTCATTCTTTCTTTTCTTTCTTTCTTTAAGTCGGGCTCGTTTCCGCAACTCCACGACTAAGCGCGTATTATGCGTGTAAGTGGGACAAATGTGTCATTCGATCCACCCCAGCTCCCCAAGGAAGGCCAGCAACGCTTTAGTGTTACCAACTATCTCACAGAGGGTACCTGGGTTTCCGAAGTATTTAGCCCTGTAGTCAGCGACTACCGGGAGGCTTAGAAGCAGACGTACTGCTGTCTCATCCTCTTTCATGAAGGCTCAGAGTGGACAACCCACTCTGAGCCTTCATGAAAGAGGATGAGAGAGCTATGTCATATTTGAAAGGTAAACATGACGTTTCTGCTACTGTTGGTAGCTAATTTGACAGTTGGTCAAAAGTAGATACGTTATTGAGACCGGCCGTAAGTTGTGCAGAGCTATGCACATTTATAATATTTGAACAGACATGACTTGTTCGACACAGACAGGACACACAAACAATCGCTAGAATCTTCCAACTTGCGTCCCTATTGAAATCAAGAGAAATCATATATTTTACCCGGCACTCGATAAGGTGGGTGCCGATTGAAATTCCTTTCGCGCGCCGCTGCCTTTGAATACTGATATACTCTATCTATCTTATACAGGGCAGGTATCAAATGTTTTTTTTTTTTTGTTATAGCTGTCAATTTCTATCAGTCTCTTTTATTTTTTGACGAGACAACAATCAATGAACGCCGGCTGCACGCACGAATAAGGATGACTCATTGTACCGTTACGGTCATTTCATCAATGTTTTGTTATGACGTTGTCACGTTAAACTATCGTCCGTAAACCGACTTTACAGACAACCAATTTTATTAAAAAGCTTTCATCAAACTTGCCTTGATATTTAGTATGTGTAGGTCACTACTTGCAACTGAATTTTAAAACAGTTATCCCCAGCCGATTAAGCTGAGGGCTTAGCACAAATGTTTTGAAGTATAGTGACGTTACATTATTGTTAACGTAAGCGAATTTTGAATATTAAAACTACAACTCCACTGTATTTTGGTTAATTCGAGGTTATTCCGCTACTGTTTTTGACGGTCCGCTGTGTGTTAAATACTCTTCAGGCGTGAGGAGTTTGTGGCTAAATAATAACAGCCGCACGGGTCGATCTTCAAGGTTAAGCAATGGTTGCCGAGGTTGGTCTGTGGATGGGTGACCATCTTAACATACCGACACTTCTTCGTGCCTAGGAAAGCACATTAAGCCGTTGGTCTTAATGTGCTTTCCTCATCTTTGGCAGTCGTTACGGATAGTCAGAAGCCAGAAAACCTGACACCAGTCTTGCCAAGAAGTACCGTGTTACCCAGTTAATGGGTTGTGGAGGTCTGGTAGGTAGCTGATCCACGTAAAATACATTATTCAGCTGAATCAGGTTTGACAGGAAGCCGACCCCAATATAGTTGGAAAAAGGTTAGGCAGATGACGAGGCGTGATAAACCTTTTTGGCCCAGTCTTCTGTTGGTCTACTGTACGTCGGGATGGCATTCAATCGGTCAACTGTTAGTCGAACTAGTGTTTTGTCGACGAAATGAATGTCAAGATAGCATTCTGTCGAAGTAAACTCCGTCGGCTTACTGTTCTGTCGGTCTACTGCCGGTAAAATGATTTGTCAAGATATCGTTCGTCGGGATTTTATTTGTCGGAGTAACGTGGTACAATCGAATTTTTATGCGACAGTGTATGTCGCATAAAAATTCGATTTCGAGATCCAATTCAAAAAAATATTATGTGCGAAAAAACTTTACGTTACGTAACTATGCTGCAAAAACATTAGTGCTAGGCCCTCTGGTTTGCGTTCACGTTTGTATCAGAGTACAATACGCGATTAGCAAACAGACATCATTCTTAATCCAATATGGCTGACTCCTAGAGATGGCGTACCTATGGTTTTTTTTTAAATTAAGCACCTCGTTTTTAAAGTGTATCTTAATATTAAGTGACTAAAGGATAACGCATTGCTTGCCGAAGATACGCGCAAATAATTCCAGTTACAATTCTATGAGTGAAACTATCCTATGAATGGCTATCCATTCACATACTCAACTACTTATTTCGACCGCAGACTTCATAAACAAACCCCTCTTAAATGCCACAAAAAGCTCAATCCTACCCAAACTTATTGAAAACAACTAAAGACAAAAAAACAAACTATTTTCAATATTACTCCCGCACTTATTCCCGAAGTTTCCCGAAGTACGAACAATACATATTTTCACAAAGTTGCAGCACACTTTAAGAAAAGTTTTATTAAAAACGAACCGGTAACCCGGTTTTTCTTTTGCAAGTCGATAATCGCTCCGTTTAAAACTTCAGGGGAAGTAAAAAATATAAAAAAAGTTCCAAGCTGAATGCTGTAGTCTGAGATATAACTTGGAGTTGTTAATTAGAAATAAGAAATTAACTAAATAATTTTAAGATTTCAAGAATTGAAGAGAAGAAAAAAATATAAATTCAACATGGATACAACAAAAAACAAATGGTAAAAGAGAAGAATTACGGAACAACAATACAGTAGCATTATGCAAGTAAAGAGAAATCTTTCCTTCTTTAGCATTTTTTAATATGACTCGTTGACCATTTGCGCGTACCTACGGTGATTCCGTCCAAATTATGGCCCACTTGTTAGAGTGCCCCAAGTGCCTTTACACCTGCACCATTAAGGACCTAATAAATACCACTAATCTATGTGGCCACAACATGTTTAAGGGTCACCATAGACTCGAACACAAGAAGATTTTTGTTACTCCAGTATAAATGTAAGATATCAATCACTATGCTGGTCATCGATGCCTGGTTTCAATCCCCGATCGGGCTTGCTTGTTATAGTTGCTCGCCTGATAAAACGCCATGATGATGTGGTCGACGATTGAGCAGGGTTTTCTAGAAGTAACCTGGTCACTCTTGAGTTAAACACCCTAAGTTGTAGCTATCAAGAAACACAGTCAACTGAGCGTCTAGACAAGTGTCATTCTGTCAGCGTATCATAGCAAAGATGATTGTCGAAACGTCAAAAATGTACGAGAATGACAAACGCTGTCAAATGTCACGTGATCAATCCTAATATATAAAATTCTTCCGTTACTGAGTGACTGACAGACAACGCACAGCCGAAACTGAAATTTGTCATGTAGGTTCCTTGGAGAGTGTAGGGGAGCACTAAGAGGTATCCCGAAACTTCTACGGGAACGGGAAAAAACGAGATATGCGCCCACGAAGTCGTGGGCAAAAGCTAGTCCGTTATATTTAGGCATTTCGACCGTCGTATTCCCTGATTACAATTTGAAGAGTCTCAGGACAACACAGTAAAACGATAGCCTCAACTAAAAACTGTACTAAGACTAGAGTTAGCCAGTCTGCAGTAGCGTATTTACCCTTCGGTCAAGAGGTCCATGGCCCAGGGCGGATGACAGCGAGGGGCGGTACAAGCCACCCCTTTCCTCATGCCATTTTTCAAGTTATACAACCATTAGATACTATTTTATTCGAATAGCCCCATAACTTCTTGTTTTTCATTAGATAAAATATTCTAACCTATTTGAAGCGGAGTGATAAAATATGTTTTTTTGGGAAATCAATAGATTACAAAGTGAAGTTTTCCGTTTTTTGTTATTATTTAGCTCCACGGAAAAAATAATGAGTGTCTTTATTATTCTAAAACAATCCATAATTACTTTTTGGTGTATGTATTTTATTCAGTAACCATGGCAGAATTGGGTAAAACCGTTGTAGTTAGCTGTAAAGGTAACCAACCATAGAGTATATAATCCACTATATACCCAACGAACACAAGAAACATGAATGTGTTGTTGTTATAATGCGCAGTCAATATTACTGTTCGTACGAGCGGACGCAAATACCAGGATTGTCAAAAACTTTAAAATGTTAAACTGGTTTCGACATTCATTGTTTTACTGGGGGAACTTCACCCGGGGCGTCAAATCTTTAAATACGCCACTGCCTGTCTGTAAACGTTTTTCTTTAACAAAAATCGTGCAAAAATCGTAAACTTTCTCAATGAATGAGACGGTGTCGATAATAAAGTTGAACGCATGTACTGTATGGAAAATGGCGTCGTAACCCATTTACTGTCCTGTGTCGCGGGTTTGTATGTGCACTTAAACTGCATTACGGCATTTTATGACTTTAAGCGGTCGCAGCTTGAGTTACGATCACAGAGCGGTTAAAATATAGAAAAGTCTTTACTACGCCTTTATTTATTTCTATACTAGCTGCCGCCCGCGGCGTGTTAATGTCGAAAATTATCCCAAGGGAATATACTCCCGAGATGAAAAGTATCCTGTGTGTTATTCCAGACTATAATCTAACTCTGTTCCAATTTCATCAAGATCCGTCGAGCCGTTTGCGCGTGCAGAAGTAACAAACATACACACACACACACACGCAAACTTTCGCCTTTATAATATTAGTGTGATGTGATAAAATTATATGTTCACCAAAATATAAAAACATTTAATAAACTTTAAACGAAAAATAAAAAACTGGCCAAGTGCGAGTCGGACTTAACTTTTGCTACATATTATATATTTAAACACTATAGACTTTTTATAGGATTTCCTGTTAACTTTAGGAAAGTTTCTAACATAACGGACATAATAAACTATGTATTTTAAAATTTAAGACCCTTACAATAAGCCCTTTCATTTGTTAGGCCACACGGTAGGTACAGTTATACCTATCATTACACACCCCATATGATATTCCTACTCTTATAAACAATCAATTGTATTATATCACACTAGCGGACGTCACGCGGTTTCACCCGCGTAGTTCCCGTTCCCGTGGGAGTACGGGGATAAATATAGCCTATGTTACTCGCTGATAATGTAGCTATCCATTGCTGAAAGAATTTTTCAAATCGGTCCAGTAGTTTTTAAGTTTATTCGTTACATACAAAAATACAAATCTTTCCTCTTTGTAATATTAGTATGGCTTCTATCGTATAACAAAAAAAAGCATATTACCCTGGTAGAAAGCCAAGCATACTGCCTACGGTACGTGTTGAAAGTAATTTCACTGAAACGTCGCTTTTTATGAACATGCGGGTAGAACCAGGTATTTCTATAATTTTCACGCTCTGTGGTCGCGATGGCGAAATGAAAATAATTCCATTAATATTTATTCAGATGAACTCAAGTATTATTTATATGATTCTGTCGGACTTAAATTAAATTCGTATGGAAATTCTATCTCTGCCTGCTCGTGAAGTTTTAAAAAATTCTGTTCGTTTTCAAGGGGGCGAAGTTTTTTGAAAGTGAAGTGTTTTAGTTGCACATACTCGAGCTCGTGGCTAAATAGTAGTTAAAGTCAAAGTCACGGCTTTATGAGGGCGACACCAGCACTCTTTGGTGAAACCGTACTGCCACTGTACATGTCGAAGTGAAGGCTTGGGTGAAGTGATCACGAAGTGAGCTGTCATTCCATCTTGATTATATGGATTGACAACTCACCTTGTGATCACTTCACCCGCCTTCACGTGACATGTTTACGGAATCGACCTGCCGTTGTTCATACAAGATGGATTTTTTATTTAAGTGACGTAACATCTGGTTAAGCATTAATTTTTCAAACACCTTACTGAGGACTGGCAACATTGAAACGGGCCTATAATTATTAGGTTCTTGACTATCACCCGATTTGAAAGTTACTGCGTGAGGTCGGTCGGTGGATGGGTGACCATCCATTTCACACCATAGCCCGTTGGTCCCGGCTGTCATTTAAACATCTTTGGCAGTCGTCTTGGGTAATCAGAAGTCTGAAAAATGAAGGATCAGGCAGCTCTATATTAAATATTGTATCATTATAATTCTTTGGAAGTCAATTCTCTGTCATTAAGTTTTATACAGTAAGCTGGGTTGAATAAATCTCTAGGAAGTATCGAACTTGCTGGAACAATCAATTGATGCTACGTAGCGGTAGCGGTCTGACTGTACAGAATTGCCCCACGAATTTAACTTTGTTAATTTATAACAACACCATGTTAACTTATGACTAGGATTTATTTTAAGATACTGATCACTTTTGAAATAAACAATTTTTCTTTCTTCAAACTTTCACAAATAAGAAATATATTTTTGGCTGTGATAGGTTTAATTTGGCACATCCCTTAAAATTTAAGCACCTTTTTAATGCACAACACTGATTCCCATCACTACATAAACACTTTTCTGGAAACCATACTAAAAACATAATTATATAGAAAATCCCCAATCAATTTCTATGAAAACAGATAGTTAATGAAGGCGCACCTACTCAAACGAATCGTTATAAAATGCAAACAGTTTGCAAGATGGTACCAATAATAATTTTCATTAAAATCCTCCGTAGTTAATTACCTGGTTCTCCTAGGAAGGGAAGCGAAGAGTTAGTGGTTTTGCTGGAAGTGATAGAAGTTTAAATCAGTCAATCTGCCTAGGTTTTTCCCAACTACGTATATGTTGGGGTGAGCAATCTTTCATTCTAACTGGATGCAGCGAAGTACAGACACCAGAATATCAAGCTACAACGATCTGTCAAATTTATTTAACCTTCAAGCAGTCGTGCGGCGTCGAATCGACCGCACTGGATACATTTCATTCATAATATCCAGATTTCTAGTCACAAGTATTTCTCGTTTCTAGTAGCGTATCATTAGTTCAATACGCATGAAAACTACTGCACTCCCTCCTTTTCCAAGCCTCCAGAAGGGAACAGAATGCATATGTTTGTGTGTGGTGTAGGCGTCGAAACGACTACAAGCGCCTGATTGTAATTTTTACCTTGACGACACGACTGTTTCTGTTGTAATCTAGATTTGATAATAAACAACGATACCAATTATTAGATCTTATTTTAGCTAGTAAAAATTAAAAACATCTAAGTAAAACAACAAAACTCTCGATAAAACAGACCTTTTTGGGTGGGCGTGCATAATATGTTAGTGTTGTCCTTAATTCAAAGAAAATGCTTTATTTTTATTATTTTGTTTTAAAATTAAAACAATTTGGTTCCTAGCTCAAAAATCACAAATCAGAATAAAAATAACAAATGAGTATTAATTTATCGGTGTTCTAAATCCCTTAATTTACCGTTTCGGATAGCTAGATGTGCTGGAGTCTGTACAAGTTTTTTACACGAAGCGACTGCCTTTCCGGCCTCCACTACCCATGGGGTAACACGATACTCCATGGCAAGAGTGGTGCCAAATTTGTCTGGCTTTTGACTACTCATAACGGCTGTCAAAGATGTTCAACTGACATGCTATGAAGACCGAGGGAATCTGCATTATGCGAGAGGCACAGGATAGGTCATTTTAGCAAATCTTAGAGGATGCTTGTGTTCAGCAGTGGACGCGTGTGGCTGAAATGATTTGCAATAAAGAATATTCATACCACAATTTTCATGTCGCATCTAGTAATTCTATCGTATCATATGTCCAAAGACGGTAGAAATTCATTAAAATTTCTCATCGGGAGCATCTCACAGCGACCGTCAGCCATGTTGCGTCCCGTTGCGCTCAGACAAACGCTGCTCAGAAATTATTCAGAAAGTCTCAGTGTGTCCCCGAATGCTCTAATTGTTTGTAAGCTTTCATTTTGATAATTTAATTTAAGGAACTTGACACATGTGCTGTGCTATGGCGTTTTTTTACGTAAAAATAAATAGAAAGAAACTCTAAAATATATTAAAAACACATACATATGTACGTATACCAAAAAACAAAAAACACAAACATGACACTTATTTCACAGAAAATAAATTGCATGTGTTCGTAGCAATACTTAATAATTTTATAAAAAGGCAAAAACAAAGGATTTCTACGATACACAGAAGTAATACGTGTGTAAAATTTCGCATCCTCCATTGAAAAGGGACGTCGGACCAGACGGGTTTTACGTTCTGTAGGCAACTGCCCGATAGTTGTTGTCGGGCTGTAGTATATGTTCAAATCGTCAGGAATTTTTGTAGTTCGTATTTGGCGATATAGATGTGAAAAAGGCGGATGAGAAAAGATTGCATGTAGCGGAGATGAGAATGTTGAAATAGATGTGTGTAGTATCGAGAATGGATAAAGTGAAGAATGAATTCATTAGAGGTAGCTTAAAAGTGGCGCCAGTAACGGAAAAGTTGAAAGGGAACTGCTTATCTTGATATGGCGATGTGAAGAGGGGGGATGAAATGCACGTAACAAAAAGAGTTATGTATAGAAATGTGGATGGATGGACAGGGAGAGAGAGGCCAAAGAAAAGATGGATGGATTGTATTGGGACTGATATGAAAGAAAAGGGAGTTAGTGATAGCGTGACGGTTAACAGAACAGAATGAAAGAAAAAAACGTGTTGCGCCGACCCCAAATAACATGGGATAAGGGCAGGAAGATGATGGTTTGGCGATATAGATGTCGCTGTACATTAACTTACCGCCGATACTATTATACGATTAATATACCAATGTTGCCACGGGATATCGTGTTACCCAGTAACTAGGTGGTGGAGGAAGCCGACCCCAACAGAGTTGCAAAAAGGCTAGGGAGGCAGAAAAAGGAGTATAACATATTGAAAATGCTGTCCCGTCCTGCGATGCCAGTTCTAGACGCGTCGCTCCACCAATGGGTCCTTATACTGTCGTAAGACAGTGTAAGTGCTTGATTATTTTGAAATTACTTTAAGAATATTTTGTGTTTCAAATATGAGGACCGTTGTAATGTATATTCTAACATATTATTATTCAAGCATAACTTTAAATGTATTTTACATTGATTCAGGAATTAATAACAGACTGAACAAGAATTGACCTTCAAACGGATCGGAGTAACTCAATTTTCGATACCACCAAGAGCATTACGTTCTTGCGATTCAAAATATTGAATATCTTATTCTTGATCTGGATTCCTGAAAGACAGTTTAAGCCAAATATATAAAACAAACACCGCAATCTTATTAAATCCATGGCCATCGAGATTGGGCCATTTAACCATTTCTCGGACATTCTAAGAATAATAATGGCCGAATATTTCTGTTCCCGAATGTCTTCATAACATTGTTTGTTTATATTGTTAGTTTGTGCCCTCTGATTGCTGATGAAGGGAGATATTCGATCTTTGGAAACTATGTGTACAAAGACGACCATTTTTGGGTTCCGTATCCAAAGGTTATCTCAGTTTTATCAAGCCTTCGCTGTCCGAACATTTATCTGATAGATTCTATCGGTACTTCGTGAACTATGATAAATTATATTAATTTTGCATATAGGTTACAAGTAACTCTTACACGTAATTTTTTTTTTGGTCATATTAATCTAGATGAGGCCGGTGTTTCCTTACTGACTACCTTGAGAAGAAACACCGAAACAAACTCAGAGGTCATAGTCTCTTTTGAAATCCATACAATGGTCAAAACATTTGAAAACCATATAGGTTAACGTCTGAGGTGGCCTTTTGAGGAAAGAGTTGAAGTTTTCAGAAATAGAGGGTTGTAAATATATTTGTAAATTGTAAATAACTTTTTAAATCTTAAGTTTATCTCTCACTAGATTTGCCCGCGACTTTTTACGCGCATATCTCGTTTTTTTCCCGTTCCCGTAGTAATTTTCCGTTCCCGTATAGCCTTATAGCATTTCTCATGAATGTGGCTATTTTATACAAAAATAATTTCCCAAATCCGACTGTTAGTTCCAAAGACTAGCGCGTTCAATCAAACAAACTCTTCAGCGTTATTATATTAGTATAATATATCGATATCTATTTACATATATCTTTAATTTACTAGCAGAACACTTCCTCCAAAGGTTGTCTAGAAGCGATAAGAACGCCACTATACCAATAGAATTAAGTTTGTGTAAAAGAAACAAACAACTGTAACCATTCATTTTGTTCTAATAACTGTTGCCCGCGACTTCGTACGCGCATTTCCCGTTTTTCCCGTTCCTGTAGAAATTTTCCGTCCTCGTATAGCCTATAGCATTCTAAATGAATGTGGCAATCATAGACAAAATGAATTTTTCAAAATCGTTTCAGTAGATCCAGAGATTACCCACTTTTTTTTTTAAGGATGGGAAATCATCAAATGACTTCTTCCGCTCTCGGTGGAGCGGAAGGGCGTGTCAGACTCTTACTTACTAAAACCCATCCGTGTTCCTTCTAAAGCCCTTTGCTTTCCAGGACCGCGGTGACTCTTTCGAACAAATTCCGCAACCCTGGCAGGCTCTGGAGAGATTACCCCCTACAACCTCCCAAACTCACAAACTTTACCTCTATATATTATTACTACAGATAAAGAATATTCTATTCTAAATAGCGCTCGTTCATTACCACACTGAGATAAAAAATAACGCACATATACCAAAACAAAATAAAACTGACAACACAAAAGCTTTTATAACTTCTGTCTGTCTGTGCGTAAATTATGCTAAAACGCCTGAACTTTGTTTGATAGGGTTTGCAATGCTGAATAATTTTGCACCTCATAAGGGTGCCTTTACATCAAAGTTATTGCTTTAATTAAGCTTACTGGTTTTAAGGAAAAGAGAATAAATATGCCTCAAAATTAAATAGTAATATAAAAGAGAGAAAATGAAAATGAGTGAAGCAAATAAAAGTTAAGTTATGTAGTGGCATAAACATAAAAACTAAGAAACAAAATTTGTACAGCAACAAAAAAGAACCGCAGCGCCACCAACGAAATCCTGCATCGCGCAAGCAAAGTTCTCCGTGCAATTTGAACGTATACAACAGTCCGAATATCAACTATCGGGCAGTTACCCACAGTCACAACAACCGTCTGGTAGGAGGATCCTTCCATTTTTCAGTGGAGGTAGCCGAGACTTTACTCTCTGTTCCACATACCTCTACAAGTTACAAACATAGACAGTTACATACATACAGGAACATTTTCATTAATAATAATTAAAATCTCATAAAATAAGTGGAGCCTTTTATCGGACACAAATCAAGGTTCTAAACTTTTATTGAGAAGAAAAAACCCGATAACACTGTCAGAGCCAGGGGTCGAACCCGGGAGTGATATGAAGATCGATCCCCAGACAAATTCACATTGGTATATGCTATTCGCAACAGTGGATTTCGTACCAGTCAAACAGTTTTTCAAATCAGCGTATTCGTGACAACGTCATTCGATATAGCGGCTCAATGTGTTTTCGAACTGGCGTACTACTCGTAAAAAAATAGCGTGCGTCGCAATAACGTCATTCGAATCTTCTATCACTCCCGACTCCACAGTTCTAGCACGTAACCGTCAAGAAAATGTAAAGTCGAAATTTACCAATGGTGTTCAGCAGATCAAAAGCGCTTTCCAGAGATGTTCCAAAACAAAGAAGATTACGACCAATCCATATTGTAATTACATCAAATAACTTCCACTAGTTCACAAAAGCCTTCCAACAGAAAACCAGCGTACTATTCTGAACGAACTCGTCCCAAAGTTCTAAAATAATACGCGCTAACTTCAGCCACCCCAAATTAGTCCATCAATATTCCGCCACTTAATACTATTACGAAGTCCTAAGTATTCAGAAGTATGATGAATATTTGCATATTTCTTAAGAGGTCGCCGTGCATGTAAACTCCGCGCTTTAATTGGAATTTTACCACAGCTCTTGAAGGCGCGAAAGTTTTAGAGCAACGTGGGATCAATTTCCAATTCTGAGTATTCTATTCGCGTTCGCTAGGATCTTTAGCGGTGGCTCTAGTGTCGATAGAATTTTATCGATGAATTATTTTTTTTAGTTTTCTTATATAGAAGTAAGAATTATGTCGTTTTCTTCACATACTGCAGATGCAAGTGTTTGTTATTAAAGATCGTCTAGAAATAAGTTATTATTTTGCAAATGTCAGTCTTGTTCACTGTCGAAATAACATACATTACGTAAATTTATTTATGTACAACTACCTGTTACTACATAATATACACTTAAATAAAAAATAACTAACTAAACATAGTCTAAACAAAGGCGTCGAAAAATTCCTCCGCATCTCTGGTCATTGGTAATGTACCCAAAAGGCTGGCAGCATTGCCACGTTGTGTTGTTTTGCAAATTGGTGCCAAGTACCTAACTCTTTAACACGCCAAAATTTGATGAGATAATGCCGGTGTTTCTTAGCTGCCTACCCTGACAAGAAACACCGAAACAAACTCAGAGGTCTCTTAGAATGTCCATACAAATAATATAGTGGTCAAAACATAATTAAATTATTATCAAATCCATGTAGGTTAGTGTCTGGAGGCGTCTTTTGAAGCAGGCACACAGATTCGAGTGGACCTGTCCAGAATGTACAAGGATTTGTTATTAAACTTAGAACTTTAAGAAGCTCAACAATTCGACGAACACTACAAAAATAAGGAAACGATAGTGTTTCCTTTTTTTTCCATTCAAGCACATTTTCATAAAAAAGTTTAACATACACAGATAAAACAACACATTTATAAAACTTATCTTTAATTAAAATATCAGTCTCAGTTATAAATTAAACATAATCATAGGGACTCATTAGTAACCAGCTGCGCAGCTCTTCTGGCGCCTACAACGAGACCAGCCCAAGTCTCACGACAAACTTGTTCAATGAACCTTGGATCCAGATTGAAGCCTTGATTACCGCCAGACAGACCAGGCAACTCAAAAGTGTAGGACAAGGGAACTCCAATAGAGTGAGCGTAGTCTTCAGAAGCACCAGAAGCCCGATAGTTCAGGACCAAGGCGGAGTTGCCAACGACGTAGCGAGGGAAGTTTGATAAGGCGTGACTGCGGATAGCATCAGCCATGGCAACACCAACAGTGTGAAGGCCAAGGCTGTTGTGAGAGAGACCGCCATTGTGTCCCCATGGGTACAAGATCATGCTACCAAAGCTATGCATGGTAATATACAAGGCCATACGAGAGAGATGCTCGTGAAGTATATCCCGGACTACTCGGGTCTCAATCTCAGAGAATGCACGGTTTCCAGCGTAAATGTCGGAGCAAGGACTGTTGCTAGTACCGACGCTGTTCCAGACGAAGTCGTAGTTGCGATTGCCGTCGACTCCGGGACAGAGATTACTGCTGGCGTGTGTGTTGGTGGAACGAGTCTTGCGCCAGAAACGAGTCTGTAAGGGAAAAATATTTTATTTACTTGTCTCCTGCGTGGCTTAACAAATTGAACATATTAAAAATGAATGTTGAAAGAAAGAGAGAGAGAAAAATGTTTATATGGAACGATAAAAAGTATGTGAATGATAGAGAGACGGTTGGCAGAAAATAAAGAAGAAAGGAGAGAAGATAATGAGATGAGAAAACGATAACTTATATTTATCGAGTTACCGTTTCAATATATGCTAGCGTATGCTAGAAAGCGTCTATACTCACGTTGGTAAAAGTGAACTCATAGCCGTCAGGGTTGACAACAGGGAACAGAATCCAGTCATAGTTATTCAAAAGGTCAGGTTCAGTGACATCCTCAGTCAGCTTCCTAATGGCCCAAGTGACGGTGGGAGGAGAGATCCATTCCCTGGAGTGGATGCCACCATCGATGAAGATGACCGGTTTGCGTCTGTCTTGGAAGTTGGTGGTTGAGATTCTCAGGTATCTGATAGGTCTTCCTTGAAATGAGTTTGCTGGCGTCACTAAGGTGGCGATGTTTGGGAACCTGGCAGCAATATCTGCCATGTAGGCGTAGATCTGTAAATTAAAAACAAAATAATAGTAAAGAAAATCGTGCTTCATTATAACAATGTGTTGGGCAATGTCACTCCAACATTATTTTCTAATATGTTTCTATTTTTCATGGCTAGTCCTCTTTAATACTAAAACATCATTACTAGACCTACATTCTGTTCAAAGTCTTAATTAAAATCTATAACCTTCTTTTTCTTTTGCCTACTGCAGCTAAATTATACCCCAGGATGCTTAATGGGTTAATGTAAAAAAATGCTTTATAATGTTGTTACTGGGTCCAAAAGTTGCATCATGTTCTTCTTGATTCTTTAATCCTATCGACTTTGACGAGGCATGAACGATTTCTGTTTAAAGTCCAATTGAGTTTTATATCAGCCTAAAACAGATTAGCGAATCAATTAATTACTTCGGTGAAATCAATCATCATAATATATTTTTCCATTGAGATTTTTGACAGTCGAGTACTAATTATCATGACAAATCATTAACTAAACAATAATTAATTTACGATAGTTAGATAACTTTGTCACGAGTTCAACATTTAGGAAGTCAACGAATGGGAATTTTTTCTTGAAGATTCTCAGCAAAAAGTCGTGTTTTTGTCTTATTTCATATAAGATGTATCAAGCCCCGTTTACAGGATTCAAGTTTCTTGGCACCCAAATGACTTACAGCGTGCAAACCTATTTAGTCAGTGCAATATTTACTGTTTCTTCAATTAAATTGCACTGTTTTAAAATATTAGTTGCTGTTTAAATAATTGTCTTTGGAGATCTATTTTTTTACGTTTCACTAATAAATCCTGTCAAAGAAAATCAATATTCCAGCAGAGGGAATATTATAGGCTGATTATACTGCCAAATTAATACAAATAAATAATATTGTTGCATGTATAAAAATTAATCCCTATTTCCCTTGGTCACGGCATCACGCGTGAACAACTAGACCAATTACGCTATTTTTTTGTTGTGTTTGTTATTGCCACGAGAAGGTTCTTATGAAAAAAAATTTGGCCGGGCCGGGCTACTAGTTGCATACAAATTAGCACGCAGTACTTACCACGGCCAATCGCTGGTAGTTATTGTAAGGCATAGATTTGGCTCCATTTCTAGCAATGGACCTGGTCCAATCTTGAATGACCTCATCGTCATGGTCGAGTGCACTGAAAACGAAAATATTATATTAATGGATGATAAAGACAAATCGTTTTTTCCCGTACTAAAAACTGACATGCAAAAAACAATAGTAAATTAAGTATTTTTATTTTATTTAAATACTTAATATCGTTTTTTATAGTAAAACATTGATCACATGATGAAGGTCCATTATGTGGAAAACTTTTGTCATAGTATGAGGAATTAATGAAGAAATAGTCGTGATGAAAGTTTTACTAATAAATAACCTGGTTTTGAGGAAACGGAAAGTGGCCTCCACTAGTTATTTTTTAATGAAACAAACCAGAAGTTTAATAAAAGAAAAACAACACAATTAGAGGTATTTCAAAATAAAACCAGTTACAACAATACACTTTTAAGTATCCCTTAATTTTAAAGCTCTACATGGGTCTTACCATAAATATCTTCTAAACATTTGAATTTGTAAGAAAGAATAATAATAAAAACTTACGATTTAATGTCATCAGCATGAGTTCTGTAAGTTATACCCAAATCATCCAAGGTCTTGGTAAATTCTTCTTGGTTTTCGGGCTGCACTAAGACCACTGCCTCCCTTTGCACATGGGCTGGACTTAAGAAATCTAGGTCCAATTTAGATCCAAGAGTATTCAGGCTTTTCACTTGATCTTCAGTAGAAGGTCCTACGTAGTAAGATTTCCATCTAGAAGAACATTTAGGTTTTTTTAATAATTACTCAAAACTTTAAAAGAAATTCCAATTTATTTGATTTCACTTTTTCTCAATTTTCAGGACAGTTTTAGTGAGAACAACAAAGAGTCGTCTACATACCATCGCATCATCTAACTTTTATTATTCTATTTTTCAGTTTGTTTCACGCTATAACATTAACGGTATTTTAACTTAAAAAATACACTGCGAACGGTTCCCGAAAATTGGTGCAAACATTGTCTTTCAAAGCTAAAATGGAACCTGATAAAAGCCTTTAGCCACATCTATGCTCACATAGAGTAATTTAAAAAAAAATACACACTAATATTAAACAATTAAAACGAAATTTCTAAATGAACAAATAACTAAAAAAACAATAAAAAAACAAATAATAACCTGATATATTGTTCATGTTTGGCACAAGCCAAAACAAGCACGGTCGCAAGCACAAGTAACTTCATCTTTGGATACAGATATGAGTAACTGGTTGATGTGACCCCCAACGTTTTTATAATATTTTTCTGCTGATAATACCGACACCACTTTATCTTCTAGTTTTGATAACGGAAGCGTGCGAGATAAAATAAATGTAATTCGTTTTATAATGCTCTAATCATAGTTAATCCATCGGACATAAATGTGTGTAGATACTGGCATTAATAACATCGTATTTATTAAATCGTAAATCAACGGTTTTCTCTTAAAATGATCTTTCACTCTTCATAAAATTCAATTATATCAAACACATTTAAACGCTGATATTCCCACTGCTAGAGACAACCAAAAACATAACAAATAAGGGAAACCAAAAATATAGAATAAACAAATAACTACAGTTTTTTTTCTCTATCAAATGAAAAACAATATAATTTATTAGGTACACTACTCCCACTCATTATGCAACATCAATTACTAAACCAAAATTTTAAATAACATCTTAGCTCTTCTAGCACCAACAGCGATACCAGCCCAAGTACTACGGCAAACGTCTTCAATATATTTAGGTTCCATATGGAATCCTCCAGCAAAAAGTTTCGGACTAAAACCAGGCAATTCAATGGTATAAGCCAAGGGAACTCCAATGTGGTGAGCGTAGTCTACAGAATTACCACTACATATGTACAGTACCTCTGCAGTAGAACCAACAACGAAAGGAGGGAAGTTTGGCGGGCCATACTCAGAAAAAGCATCGGCAATAGCAAATCCAACTGAGTTAAGAGCATCATAGTTATATGAAGCAGTGGAATTATGCCCCCATGGGTGCAAAATCAAGCTGCCGTAGCTATGAATGGACAAGAACATGGCAATGCGAGGAAGATGTTCCATAAGTACGTTCCTAACAACTTGCGTCTCCACTTCGGAGAATGGTCGTTTTCCGGGGTAAATAGGTGAACAGGGTTCATCACTTGTCCCAACGCTGTTCCAAGCGATATCAAAGTTGCGGTTGCCGTCGACTCCAGGGCAGAAAAGATCGTTAGGGGGTTTTCTGGTGCGGTTTTTGCGCCATAAACGTTTCTGGAATTAAAAATAATTACATTTCTTATTTTAAGGACAGGCGTCGTATTTGTCATCTGTTTTCACTGGACAAAAGAGAAGAAATAAGAGTCTACACTTACGCCTCTAAAAGTGAAATAATAACCGTCAGGGTTGGCAACAGGCATAAGGATCCAATCAAAGCGATGGAGGAGGTCAGTTTCTGTAATATCTTCAGTAAGCTTCTTGATAGCAAAAGTAACGGCCGAGGGAGCGATCCATTCCCTCGCATGCATACCTCCTTCTATGAAAATGACTGGTTTGCTCTTGTTTTGGAAGTTGGTGGTTGATATTTGCAAGTATCGTATTGGACGTCCCTCGAAGGTATTTGCAGCTGCTGTTACCAAAGTGGTGGTGTTTGGGTATTCAGCGGCGATATACGCCATATAAGCCTCGATCTAGAAATAATAGTCTTCAATGAAGGAAACTTTGAATATAAATGTTTTGATTCTTTTGCGAACATTCGACTCTAACGACAAAAAAAATGGTAAAAAAATTGAATGATTTGAACAGTGAGGTCTCTCTGCAAAGCCTTCACTAGGCTTCTGTGTTTCTGCTGCTGGGCGGAGCTTGGATGCCTAAGTTATTCAGAACTCCCAAGTATAACAAACTGAGAGGGTATTAAAAAGTATGGCAAATGGAGTACCTTTCCATGACATTACATTACAACAAACTTACGTTTCACTTACCGTTTCCAATCGATGATAGTTATTAAAAGACATAAGATTGCCACCGTCTCTAGCAATACTCTTTGTCATATTTTTGTTCAAGTTATCATCATGATCCAGTGCTCTTAAAAAAAGTTAAGTTACCTACTTAATATGATATTTTGATTAACAATCAATGAAACTCATCCTATCGTATTTCACTGCTTTTTCAAGCTTTACAGCACCTGCTCTTTCGGGTATGTTTATCTTCCATCTTTTTATAACACATTTAGTTAAGGTTCTTCTTTTAGCCCAATCAAAGTTTTATTTACAAAATATTGTGGATGTTCAGCCCATTACCGTTTATTTGTGAACAAGAAAGCTCAACCGAAAACTCCGTTGAAAGAAATGGTCTTGATTTCTGTCTCTAGATGGTATTAAGCAAAGCTGCTGTCTACCTCTATCTACTTCTCCGCTAACTTCTTCTTATCCACACAATTAATTAATATTTGTATGCTGCTTTCACTAATAGAAAGAACGATAAACGAGACCGGTTTGCGTCTTGTGTCGTGCAAAGCCTCGGCGGGTCAATAATAATTTAAAAACTTACGATTGAATATCATGAACGTGAATCCTGTACTTGATGCCCGACTGATCCATGCTTTTTATAAATTCTTGCTGTTGTTCCGGTTCCACTAAGACCACTGCTTCCCGTTTTACGTGAGCTGGACTTAGGAAGTCCAGATTCAGTCTTGTACGAATACTATTTAATTTTTTCACCTGTTCTGTTGTAGACGTGTTAATGTAGTAGGATTTCCATCTAAAAGAAAAAAAACATGTGCTGTCACGTAAATGTTGGAAGAAGACATTCATGGGAAATGACATATTATGTACTGTCTACACTTTCATAAACTATGAGGAGCTCGTGTCTCAATAATAACAGCCGCACGAGTCGATCTTCAAGGTTAAGCTACTCTTGCCGAGGTTAGTCTGTGGATGGGTTACCATCTTAACATACCGAGTTTCTTCCGTGCCGCAGAAAGCACGTTAAGCCGATGGTCCCTAGCTGTCATTTGTAGATCTTTGGCAGTCGTTACGGATTGTCAGAAGCCAGTAAATCTAACTCCAGTCTTGCAAAGAACTACCGTGTTACCCAATTAATGGGTTGTGGAGGTCTGGTAGGCAGCCGCTCCACGTAAAATACTTGTATTCAGCTGAAACCGGTTTGACTGGAAGCCGACCCCAATATAGTTGGGAAAAGACTAGGCAGATGAGATGACTTTCATAAAGTATGCGTTTGGAATCCCCCGTTATCCAGAGCGTAACGAATAGATGAAGTCAATTTAAATATAAACTGCTTCTGCCCATGTAGGTATAACTTTCTTCAAGGTAGTCAAAGGCAATTCCTGATTAGAAATTTGCACCTCCTATACTAATTTTGATCAGCTAGCGTCCATTAGTAGCAGGGTCCTCTCAGCAAGCCGCAGCGTCTTCTACCCAGCTAACAACTTTTCGCCCTGATGATGATGATGATGATAATGATGATGTTTGCTCAATAACCGTGCTAGCTCTCCGTCTATTAGAAATCATCCTCATTGACTAGAGTGTTATGCAGTTAAAGAAAACCAAAAAACATACCCAGAATAATCTTCGTGTTTCGCATACGTTAAAACATACAGGTACGTCATTACGAAAAACTTTATCATTGCACTTATCTGAAACATGTCCATCACTCGCTTTCCGTTGATCGCTAATCCAAAGCGTGCGAGATAAAATAATTCCTTTTAATTATTGCTAATCCACGATATAAACGTGTGTGTTCTAAGATTAAGGGATTATAACAAACAAAGGTATTGGAAAATTCCCCTGAAAAAAAAAACATGTTTGTTGTTTTAGTAAATATTCCATATTTAGAAAAAAATGCGGCAACCAATAGTTAAAAATCGTCACCATCTGCCTCGCTTTTAACAACTATTATATATTTTACATAGAACAGTATTTAAAGTTGCATGGTACACAAATTTACTTTAAAATCATTTTTACCAATAGTTATTGGTTTTAGCGTTAAACTCGTGGTTCGCAATAAAAATGTGTTTGAAATATAAAAACACATAAATAAATATGAAAGCAATGTAACCTGAAATATAGTTAATATTTACGATAAATATTAGAGTGAAATCAACCCACTAAAAATATGAATGTGAAATAATGCCAAGTTCTCTGTTACAAAATTAAAATAAAAGTCATTTATTCAAATTAGGCTGAGTGCCAGCAGTTTTTGAGCGTCAGAGTTCTACATAAAGACAGTCCCCCAAAACGCCCAACGGTCCTAGTGTTTTATCCGGGAAGAAGAACAAACTCCCCAGTAACACAAAAATAATGTATCCAATATGTTATTTGAATTGTATGAAATGGACACTTGTTAGCTAGCACACTCCAATAAGCCATCAAAAACAGACAAACTCAAGCATTAATAAGTAAACCAAACTAATTAAGCCTCCAGGCATAAATGGTGTGCCCACTTACACATGCAATGGTTTATGGTATAAGCGGATATCTAACAATAGGATTGTGATCCAGCCACAAGTGATAAACTACAGCCAACTTAGTAGTAATAATATGCAGTAGTCTATCGTTATAACAATAATAAAAAATAAAAACCATGACCAGCAGGACCACCACAAGCAGCACCCGTTTACGAGCATGACGCAAAGATCCGCCATGACGTAAAGAAAGGGGTACCTATCCGCTTTTACAATAGTAAAAGAAACGGATACCGAGCCCGACAAATGAGCCCTGGACCTTACGGAGACGGTGGGAAGTAGCATGTAGTTTATGCTTGTGTCTGGTGTTAAAGTTGTGGATATCGCTGGTTTTGGTGTATAAATGTATATTTGCCTAATATACATTTTATTTGCGAAAATGAATTGAGTTGCCACCGAGAGAATTCCAATCTCTTTAAAAAGTAATCTTAATGAAACTCTTGACAAGTTCTGCATACTCCAAATGTACTAATTAATCACGATTAATGACACGTGCTTATTGGCATTTTATTATTTTATTACACATAATCTTCGATAGTAATTTATAATCTAGTTAATCCAATGATTTATTAGTTGAACTTTTCGTTCAGCAACGCCCCATTGCGCGTGATTTGGGAAAACGGAACTACTCATATCGCCACGTATTTATGACGTCACAAATAAATGGGAACTAAGGTTACCAACTATAAGAGGAAAACCAAGGTTACCGACATAAACCAAAGACCTGGCAAACTTAAGTGGCAGAGGGCAGGGTACTTTGCTCGTAGTACAGATAGTCGATGAAGTGGAACGGTTCTGGATTGGTGACCACGTATCGGAAGACGCAGCATTGGAAGGCCTTCCAAAAGGTGGAACGATGATCTGGTGAAGACCGTGCGAATCCGCTGGATGCGAAACAATCAAGATCGGACCACGTCGACATATATGCCACATTGATGCATAGACTGATGTCTTGTGGTAGTGATGATGATGACGATGACTGATATACATATGAAAATTCTTGCATTTATTGTAAGCCACAGTACTGTTAAGTCTCAAAGGCTTTTGTCTCGGAAAACGTTGTCCCTGTGGAACAGGTCACGGGAACAAAGCACATCACAGGCCTTCAAAGGCACTCATCAACCATTAGAATCTAGTGCAAGGTATCAATTGCTTAAATGATTTGTAAACCTGTTGTCACTATTATGACACACATATTTTATTTTTAATAAACCTTACCTATATATGTCGCAGCCGGCTGATTAAGCTAGTTAGCTGCGACATATATACAAATATACGTATAGTTTCGGGTTAAAAAATCAAGTAAATGCACCTTTCACTTTCAGAAAGATTTCCTACCATTATTCAATATTTAAATGCAATTTTTTGCAGGTACTTTGACTTTCACTCCTCACATACCACTAACAACGCTAACATTATACACAAAAATAACTATTTTTTCACAAGTTCAGCTTCCACAGTTTCCACAGTATGCCACCGCCGGGATCCAGCAGGTTGCGGAATTATTCGAAAGAATTGCCGCGGCCCTGGAACGCAAAAAGCATTTGGAGGAACACGGCCGGGTTTTAGTCAGAGTCTGACACTCCCTTCCATTCCACCCAGAGCAGGAGATTTCCCATAAAAAAGAGATCCAGCAGAATATGCTAAGAGACACATGCTGAGCTGGACTGCCAAGGTTAAAACAAGTCTCCGTAACTCGAGTCATAAAATATTGCAAACTTTTCTGGGTTTTTTATATGTTTTTTAAAGAGTAGCTTAAACCTGTCAGCGCCTGCCCCAGACACTGTAGTTTATTTGGCTATGAAATATAAAACTAAATAATTAAAGGTGTGAGTAAATAGGAAAAATGCAACACGACAATATTAGGAGACCTCAAAAAGAACACGGCTTTTTCAAAAAGACTACAGTATGTTGGTTGGTTTACTCCTAATTGAATCCTTGGCGATTTTTGTTTGGTCAAAACTGTCAATTCGGGTTAACGGATGTGTGTTTTTGCTGGGGAGTTTGTTGCGCCACTTCTTCTTCCCAGCTAAAACACTAGGAAGTGGTGACGGGCGGGCGTTTTGGGGGACTGTCTTTATGTAGAACTTTGACGTTCAAAAAGTGCTGGCACTCAGCCTAATTTGAATAAATGACTTTTGAATTTTTTGACTTTTGACTTTTATATGGCAGAAAATGCATTCAAAATCAAATTTATCGTGTGTACTCGTATTTATTTCCATCATATCATTAAAAGGCTCTTTTGAACGTCAACATTAACAGTTTGAAAAACAATAAAGTGACTCTAGTTGTCCATTCGCAAAGGTAGATTCGAATCTTATCTTGTATTGTTATACGTGTCGATCATTAACAATGTCTCAATTTCGTGTTAATAATTCGGTTGTTTTTCGTTTTATTGAATTAAGCTCTGTTTTATAGGCCAAATCATGCTGTTTTGAGGTGAGAATTCTGTTGCTTGTTAAAAATCGACACGAGGATATCGGACCTAAACATTTGTACACACCTGAATCATAAGAGAAAAAAGGTATTTAGAGAATTAACTACAATATAATTAATCTATCTATAGCCCTTCCAGATCCAGATAGCGTCTCATGACTCAAAGATAAAATTGATAACATTTGGCGCACTGTTATAAAAACCATGATAAGTCTAAACACGACATTCGGTCAAGATGAAGTTATTGATAGCGGTGGCGTTTTTAGCTCTGGCTTGTGCCAAACATGAAGAATATATCGGGTTTGTAACTTTTTATGTATGACTTTAAACCTGTTCAAAAACTATGTTTATGGTAAAATATATTTCAAATAACGTTTGGTAAGAAAGATATTAAAAAAAATCGAAAGATAGAAAATAGTAAAAAACAATTAACTTAAATTCAATTCTATTCAAAATATTTTATTTTCCACACGTTCACTTATAACGTCAGCAGCTAGAGCATGGTTCGACTTGCTCGTTCCATTTGGAGTAGAACCGGAGAGAACCTCAACGATATCTTTTTTAAGTTTTTTACACCGTTACTGTGTTAATCTATTACTATTGAAGAAGATAATATATGGTCGATTTTTCAATCATCGTTTTCTTTGCCGCAATCGGTAATAACAATTATTTATTCATTTACAGATGGAAATCCTATTATGTTGGAATCAACAACGATAGCCATTTCAAGGCGTTCGAGTTCATGGTAGATAAATATGAGCTGGATGTCTTGAGTCATCCGATCTTGGGACGGGAAGGTGTCTTGCTGGTCAAACCTGAACATCAAACTGCTTTTCTCCAGGATGTGGAAACTGAGGGTATCGCTTACAGGATTCATTCTGATGATGTAAAAAGGTAAATATTTCAATTTGTATCCATCGAGTATTTCGTGACATCCGTAAATGATGCGTCGACTTTTTGCGAAAGAAAAGAAAGAAAGCTAGCTTATTTAGCACACACAGATGCGCACAATTTAGGTGCAAATAAAAGGCAACTTAATTTTAAAACAATAACATTGTGTGCGCCGCGGCTGTGCCAAATAGGTCCAGTTCAGCAAAATGCCAACCAACTAAGAGCTTGCCTTTTTTCAGTTAAACAATCACAATTTCCATTCAACTTCACATTCCTGCCAGTGTTTTAGGCACTTGACAGCGATTTTTTCGATCTGTAATGAATTCTTTCCCTATCCTTTTTTTACTATACAAGGTCCCATTAAAATAGATGGACAAATTTTAACACAGCGTTCAGTCTATCTAAAGATATTCAAGCAAAAAAAAACACTGATTAAAGTGATTTTATTTTGGCCTAAAATAATAAACTGCCATATTTTTTAGTGTATTTTCGTTACCTGTTTTTTTTCTTGTAAATTTCTAATTTATTTTTTAAATATTTTTTATCATTGTTCTTTTTTTGGTGGATATAATTTCCACAGAGTTTGAAACACAATTTTGTCATTCTTGTTAGCTAAAAAAGAAACGCAGTGTTTTCATTAATTTTAATGCGTTAAAAACAAATTCACTTTTTGTTCTTTTCAGTCAATTGGATTATGATGACGTGCTCATCGAGATGCAAAGGAGATCAACCATGAGAAGTGGCGGGCATCAGCTGCCTTATACCAATTATCAAGAAATTGAAGCTGTAAGTTACTGCTTTATAATTATATATATAACTAGTGGTCCCGACAGACGTTGTCCTATCCGAACGTTTGCTTTGTGTCTGTCGAAAAATTATAGAAATCGATTGCATCGCCACCTACCGGGTCCAATTGTGAATCTAAACCATTCTCAAATCCCTTTGAACACACACAAAAAATTTCATCAACACGTACACAAGAAATAAATATATTAAGAAGATATAATTTGATCATTAATTTAGATATTTCTAGACTAAATATATAGGTTTTTGCTATAAATGGAATAGAATAATCACAAAAATATTTAGAAACTTATTTTTTTTTTTCTCTAGATTTTTAAACTTTAAACAATACTAGTTTGATTATCAACCTTTATTGTATATATATACATATGTTTATTTTTATATATTATTTATTTAAAGATCTCCAACAAATGGTTTGCACTAAATTTATCACAGACGCATTATTTGGATATTTGTGTACCCCTTTTTCTTACAGGAGACCACAGCATGGACAAGAAATTTAAAAAACTAAGCTAACAAAATTAAAATTTATAAAAGTATAAAAACACGATATTAAATATGAAAGAAAATCTTCTAGGTTTCTTAACAATTTTTAGAGAACACCAAATATAGCATCAAATTAAAAATGAATGACTATTTGCCATATTTTTTTATTTTTTTAAGGACGGAATATCATCAAATGACTTCTTCCGCTCTGGGTGGAGCGGAAGGTCGTGTCAGACTCTTTCTGACTAAAACCCATCCGTGTTCCTTCTAAAGCCCTTTGCGTTCCGGGGCCGCTGTGACTCTTTCGAACAAATTCCGCAAATTCATATTTGCCATGCAGTTTCCATTTTTACAAGTAGTAAGTTTTTCATGAGGAGTACGGATATCATGCACTTGCGTTATCAAGAGTATAAAAATCAGCTTCGGCTTCTGAAATCTAAACCAAAACTGTTTTATCACTAAAAATAAAGTATCTCACGTTCTCGCTATCTAATCAGAGTTGGAGATTGTAGATTTGTTTTATTTAGTTTCATCGATGGTATTTCTTCATTCATCTTAGGTGCTTATTTCAAGCATACTTAAACAAAAAACATTTGAGCGACTTTAATATATGCTTCTGAATTTTGAAAAAAAAAAACTATATATTCGAATCTTAATTTGACATCCTAATTCGAATCTTAATTTGACATCCTAACTCTATTGTAATATTAACTGTGACATCTACTATGTTATAAATGTTATTATAATTTAAACGATTATTTGAATGACAATTTGCTATCCTAATCTGAATGATAATCTGACATCCAAATTTGAATCTTAATTTGACATCCTAATTCAATTGTAATATTTAACTGTGACATCTATTCTTACTTTTTACCCGACTCGGTCGGTCATTGACATGATTGTCATTAAATCTTACTTTGTCATCCTTGATAACCTGATTGTGTTCTACGATTTATTTTTAACTGACGCATCTGAATAATTGTTACTTTAATAATTATGTAATTTATGCAATCAATACCTAATTTTAATGTATTCCTTTATTTTTTGTATGTACCAAACATTTGCACGCCACACTGGTAGAATGTAATGATTCCACTGACTAATCCTAAGACCTTAATTATGTACCATATTCGGACAAATAAATGATTATTATTATTATTATTGACAGTGTACCATAATTAAGATGAATAATAATAATAATAATTTTTATTTCATAAAAATACAGATTGAAACATGTTTTATATAAAGACAACTTCAATGCGCTTTGGTAGAAACACAATGCAATCTAAGAACTGTAATCTGTTCACAATATGGGAAACCCTGCCTCTCAAACTAGGTAACCTGTATCTTGAGAGACAGTGACAGTGATCCAGCTGGAATGATATTTATGTTAGTTCATTTTCGCTGCCAGGGCTGAGGAATTTGTTCGAAAAAAATACTGCGGCCATGGAATGAATAGGGCATTAGGAGGAACCCGGATGCATTTTAGTCAGTAAGAATCTGACACTACCTTTCCGCTCCGCCCAGAGCAGAAGGAGTCATTTGATGATGTCCCATTCGAAAAAAAAAAGTTTTTAAAGGTCTTTTCCGCGGTTTCACTCTCGTGGTCTATCCCACAGAAACCATGCATTTTAAGCAGTAAAGTTTTTTGGTATAGGAGCAGTACATCCAGAGATGTTACCATTTACAAACAATATCAGCACTTATTAACACTAGCTGACGCCTGCGGCTCCGCCCACGTGAATGTCTAAAATTATCCAAAAGGAACATACTCTCGGGGCAATAAGAGTAGAGTTAAAAAGTATTATATGTGCTGTTTCAGACTATAATCTGTATCTGAGCCAAATTTTATCAAGATCAGTTCAGCCGTTCTGACGTGATTGAATAACAAACATCCATCCATCCTAACTTTCACATTTTAAACAGTAGTAAGATTAGTATGGAGTATATTAATTTGCTGTATTAAAGAACCTTGTCTATGAGCTAAGCCAAAACCAATGATTTTCAGATAAACGATTACATAGACTACATTGGCAGAGAGTACCCTGAAGTTACCACCGTTGTGAACGCAGCCAACTCGTTCGAAGGTCGTCCCATCAAATATGTCAAGATCTCCACCACCAACTTTGAAGATGAGAGCAAGCCCGTGATCTTCATCGACGGAGGCATCCACGCCAGGGAATGGATCTCTCCCCCCACCGTCACCTGGGCCATTCATAAGCTGGTCGAAGATCTGACTGAGAGTGACCTTCTGGAAAGGTTCGACTGGATCCTCCTGCCCGTTGTCAACCCCGATGGATATAAATTCACTTTCACCAATGTAAGTGTGGTTTTTCAATATTTTGTTCAGTTTCACTTTAACTTCAACCTGAATACTTGTATTCTTAGGTTACTGGGACTTTTGATTGTTATAGATGTAAAATAACTAGGTCCTTATGTTGAAGACGTTTATTTTTAAATTGCATGTGTTTTGTTTGCAGTCCCGTTTCTGGCGCAAAACCCGTTCTACCGACCAGAGCATCCTCAGCGGCACCTGCCCAGGAGTTGACGGCAACCGCAACTATGACTTCTTCTGGAACACCGTCGGTACCAGTAACACTGCTTGCTCTGACACCTACGCTGGCTCTAGGGCCTTCTCCGAAGTAGAAACCAGAGTCGTCAGGGACATCCTCCATGAACACTTAGCCCGAATGGCCTTATACATCACCATGCACAGTTTCGGCAGCATGATTCTATACCCATGGGGTCACGATGGTTCCCTATCACAGAATGCTCTTGGCCTTCACACGGTGGGCGTTGCTATGGCCACCGCGATCAACCAAGAATCTTTACCCAATTTTAGATCTTATGTTGTTGGTAATTCAGCTCTAGTATTAAATTATCGTGCGTCAGGAGCATCTGAAGATTATGCTCATCTGATAGGTGTACCTTTATCGTATACCTTTGAACTGCCTGGCCTCTCGAATACTATCTTAGGTTTTAATCTGGCTCCTAGGTATATTCAACAAGTGTGCGATGAGACTTGGCAAGGCATTATTGTTGGTGCTAGAAGAGCGGGAGATTTATTTAGAAATAAAAGACTGTGATTTGATATGTTGCTTTATTGTGTTTTAATGAAAATTGCGAAGATTTGTCTCTCTTTTATTCCAGATTGATCAGTTTGGTAGTACTTTAGAATTCTTCCTTCTTTAGATTAACCTTACTATTTATTTCATTGGCATCTTTGATCTCTATAGTTAAAAAAAGCATAACGCCCTCTGTTATCAGTATAATACACCGCGGTAGAACTACATCAGTAATCTTGCTTACTTATTCATTTGAGTATTGATATTATAGATAGTTCTAGATCTAAAAGTTCAAAAGAATATTACTAGATGGCACTGTATTACTAATGGCTAAATAATAACAGCCACACAGGATGGTCATCGAGGTTAAGCTACGCTTGCCGAGGTCGGTCCATGGATGGGTGACCATCCATTACATAATTATCAAGTCTCCTCCATGCCTCGGAAAGCACGTTAAGCCATTTCTCCCGGCTGTCATCTGAACAACTATGACAGTCGCTAGGGGTAGACAGAAGCCAGAAACTCTGACACCAGTCTTGCGAAGGGGTATCATATTTCCCAGTTATTGGGTTGTGAAGGACAGATAGGTCGATGTTTCATATTAAATACTAGTATTCAGCTGCATCCGGTTAGACTGGAAGCCGAGCCCACCGTAATTGGTAAAAGGCGAGGCAGGCAGGCTCGGACAAAAGTTGTAGAAAGCAGGTAGTTATTTGCTTTGATGTCGACTTTCTCTATATAATAAACCATTATATATACGTCGTATTAAAAGCCTAGCCTTTTCATTAATCTACGCCTTAATCAGTGACTTAAGTGCCACGGGCAACTCATTAAACGCTATCGAACCACAGATGTCACTTAGGTCGCCGAAAAATTGGCGCAGTTAAAAGAAAAGGCTAGGCAACCAATTAAACGATCAATTAAGTTATTTGGCTGCGACATACATATATATATTATTTCTATTATACAGTCTGTGTCTTAATGAAGTGTCACATGCTCGTCGTTGTTAGGTTTACGCGGGTAATGTGACTAAAATATAAATTGGCTAAATATCACAGATATCTAGGTTCTCACAATCTTGCTCTGAATGTTTCGACACGACTTGATAAGAATGTGTGGCAAATATTGCGCCATATACGCATACGTAGAGTTTGGCAATACTCATACCAGAAGTAAGGGGTATTTTTAAGTTAAGGACAATAGCATAATAGTAGGCTTAGGAGGTAGGAGCCTCAACGAACCTTTTAGTATCGCAATAATTGGCCAACTTGTGGGTTTGTTTACAAAAAAAAAAGTCTTGGGGAAATTTGAGGGAAAAATAAAAACGATGGTGTTGTAATAAATAAATCATGTTTTTGTTTTTTTTTAGTAAGACTTCATTTAAACATTCAAGTTTGTGAACAAATCTCCTGCTCTTCTGGCACCAACAACAATACCTTCCCAGGTCTCACGGACAACCTGATCAATGTACCGAGGGTCCAAATGGAAACCGTTGCCAGTAGAAGAGAATCCAGGCAGTTCATAGGTGTAGGATAGAGGCACTCCAATGTAATGCGCGTAGTCTTCCGAAGATCCAGCGATGTAGTAGTTGATAACAAGAGCAGAGTTTCCAACAACGTAGTTCGGGAAGTTGGGAAGAGCCTTGCTGTGGATAGCATTGGCCATGGCAACTCCAACAGTGTGAAGCCCAAGGGCATTCTGAGATAGAGAACCATCGTGTCCCCATGGGTACAGGATCATGCTGCCGAAACTGTGCATGGTCAGGTACAAAGCTGTGCGAGCCAAGTTCTCATGGAGGATATCTCTGACGACCCTAGTTTCAATTTCGGAGAAGGCAGAAGGTCCAGCATAAATTTCAGTGCAAGGGTTGATGCTAGCGCCAACGGTGTTCCAGACAAAGTCGTAGTTGCGATTTCCGTCCACTCCGGGGCAGATTTGGCTAAGTGGGTTCGAGTTGGTGGAGCGAGTCTTACGCCAGAAGCGATTCTTAAAACAGAAAATGTTGCAAATTATTATGTGGTTCTAGGAAGAAAATTTTTGGGGTTTTTCTTCAATATATTGATACAAGAATAAGAACACAAACGCTACTTACGTTGGTGTGGGAAAATTTGTATCCATCAGGGTTGACAACAGGCAAAAGGATCCAGTCAAACCGATCCAACAAGTCACTTTCAGTAATATTTTCGACCAGCTTATGAATGGCCCAGGTAACGGTAGGGGGAGAGATCCATTCCCTGGCGTGGATGCCACCGTCGATGAAGATCACGGGCTTGCTGTCATCTGTAAAGTTGGTGGTGGAGATTTTGACGTACTTGATGGGGTGACCCTCGAAAGACTTTGCAGGGGACACTACAGTAGCCACATCGGGGTATTTCTCGCCAATGTAGTCGAGGTAATCGTCGATCTGAAATTATTAATGGTTGAGTACGTTTTATCTGTTTTTCTCTGAATGGAGAGAGAGGTGGTCAAAGAAAAGATGGATGGATTCTGTGAGGAATGAAATGAAAGAAAATAACGCTCCTTTTTTTAGGCAGTCGTGTAAAAGAGTCTGTATAGCATGGGTTGAAAGGACAGAATGGAAGAAAAAAACGTGTTGCGTGGACTCGGAAGTAACATGGGCTAAGAGAATAATGATGATGAGCACGTTTCATTTCGACAACAAGAAACGACTAAAAAGTTCTAAATAAATGTTCAAATCGATTAATGAACTAAAATTAAATGTCCCCGACTGTAACAAACTGCTTGACAAGTCATTTCTTCAGAACTTTTTAGTCGTTTTTCTGGGCAATTTTTATATGGTCTTATTTTTTGTTTTGGTATTTTTACCTTAATGCATATCAACTACCCAACGTCACCCTAAAATTTGACCACGTACTTCTGGAACAGCCTGTATGTTATTTGCATGTTTAAACAAATTGGCTAAACCTACCACATCTAGTTCCTGATAGTTGTCGTAAGGCAGCTGGCGACCACCGTTTCTGGCAACAGTGGATCTTTTCTGAGCTGCGATGAGCTGATCGTCGTAGTCAAGGGCACTGAAATATTACGTTTTTATGTTAGTTTTAGACAGTTTTCCTTGTTAGTATTAGGGTAAATTATAATAAGATAAATTATATAATTGTATAAACCACACAATTTCCGATCAGGGCTTTAAGAGCTCGGGGCCATCCGAGGTAGTAACTTAAGAGAACACTTCGTGATAAGTATATACAAGTTCAAACATAGCTTAGCAAGCAATATTTTTCAGATTCTGATGAAACACTGAGCTAAGATTATCCGGAGTACACAAGACTCTTAACCTGTTAAGTGTGGCTATAGATTTTTTTTTACAGTAAAAGTCAAGAAAGAAAGAAAATGTTCCATTCAGGCTATTATCGTTTTTACCTTTTCACATCATCAGCATGGATTCTGTAAGAAATACCCGCGGCTTCAGCATCCTGGATGAATGCAGCTTGATAATGAGGCTTAACTAGTACCAGACCTTCGCGGCTCAAAGTCGGATGGCTTATGAAGTCCAGCTCATATTCGGCGACCAACGGAGCCAAGGCTTTGACTTGGTCGTCAGTAGAGACTCCTACATAGTAGGATTTCCACCTGTAATTTAAAATATCGAAAATATTAGTTTTCGCCTATTCTTGGACATATTGATAACTGTTTGATCAAGCTGGAAAATTCGCAGTAGTTTTTATGTCTCATGTCTTCACTGCTTTCAATATTGTCATTTGCGCATGTGGTTTCTTCAATCCTTTATTTTAATTTATTATAACATAATTTAATTAAGAAAAAATCATTAGTCTGGTTTTCAAAAAAGCAAAATTAAGCACTTAATCTAATTGTAAAATCACTTTGATTGACAAGTGAAAGTTCATAATAAAATTAAAAACAATACATTATTATTATGATACTAACCCAATATATTCTTCATGCTTGGCGTAAGCCGCAGCAAACAAAGCCACCAGTACCAGAAACTTCATCTTCACAGAATGCCGCACTTAGAATCACCATTTTTTTTTATAAATATATGTTCTAAACTGATACCGTACCTAATCTCACAGATACGGTAAGTCAGTAAGTAGTGATAAATGAAACGGTAGATATACCGTTAAATCTTTGGGTCATAAAAGTCTGTGTTTTAGTTAAGGAAAACAAGCTCATTCTTGAAGCAATTATTGTCCTGCGACGTTGCTTACTCACATTTGATTACTAGGAATGTCTCATCGAAATGCAGTCGACGATGTCGTTCGTTTGTAAGGATTCCAAATTATATGTATGTAACGCGAGTGTTTAACGCGAGTTGAAGATAAATTAAACTTAGTATTCAAAAACAAGGAAATATAAAAGATTTTTCATAGAGAAGAATAAAATTTAACTTTTACAAACTCCAACCAGAACAAGTTTTTCCACTGTCTTTGTTTCAATTTATTTGAGAATGGCGCAAATCTTCTTCTATTCAGTCATCTCTATTTGCTGCCATCTCAATAGTTGCGACTTTTCTAGCTATATCACCTTTCACACAATCCATCAATCGTCGTCGTCGTCGTAATCGTATGTGCCATTAGAACCATCCATACTTTAAATTCTTCAAGGCATATTTCCCAACCAAATATTGCGATGCGCTGTCGCTACAAGGTGGGTATCAGACCCAATGCACAAAACGTTTTAGGAATACCTTCATACTGCGTACAGCTAAGGAGTGGGATTCTGGGAAATATGTTAGTTCAAGGCAAGCGTGCTCCATCGTCCACCATGTAAGCGCTTACAGTTCAAATAATGAAAAAAAGTGCAAACACTTGAACGATGAACCAATTAATAGTACAGAATGACTGCTTATTTCAATGTAAATATTAACTTACAGTAGCCAGTTAATCTGAGGATTTATTATAATCGGGTCTTAGCAGTATCACAAACGTATTATTAATATCTGTCTATAGCTGTTCTAGATACTAAATTGTGAATAATATTTTAAATCCTTCCTTTCCTTTAATGTTTAGTCACTTTAGTACTCGCTATCAACGACAAAACACTCTTGTCCTTGAAAAATGTTGAAGCTTTGAGCTCTACTATTTCTGTTCGTTCGTATTGTATATTTATTCTCCTCCGCCATTTGATTGTATGAAATTAATTTCTTTGAGAGGAACTCTCGGCTAAATAGTAACAGCCGCGATGCTTGTCGAGGTCGGTTTATGAATTGGTGATTATCATCCATATTCCGAGACTCCTCTATGCCGCAGAAAGAACACTGTCCTTGATTGACAGCCAAGACACCTGTTGGTCTCGGCTGTCATTCGAAGACGGTCGTTAAAGTTCATCATCATTTTCCTGCCCTTATGCCATGTTACGATTTTTTTTCCATTCTGTCCTGTCAACCATCACGTTATCACTAACTCCCTATTCTTTCATATCACTCCTAACACAGTCCATCCATCCACATTTCTATTCATAACTTTTTAGTTAAGTGCATTTCATCCCTCCTTTTCAAATAACAGTCGTTACGGATCAGCAGCCATAAAATCTTACACTAGTCTTGCCAAGAGTATCGTGTTCCCTGGATTGTGGAGGTCAGATGGGCAGTCACTCTATGTTGATCTCAATAGTGCCCCACTTTTTGTCTCTTCACGCTCTGGGTGGAGTGGAAGAGAATGTCTTTTCTTTTTTTTTTGGATAGGTAATCAACTAAATTTTCCCGCTCTGAGCGGAGCGGAATGGAGTGTCAGACTCTTACTGACTGGAACCCACCCGTGTCCCTTCAAATTCCCTTTGCGTTTTCTGTTTCAAACAATTGCGCGCAACCCTAGCAGACCCTAGCGAATCCCGTCAATAGGGAATATGCATTAAACATATTTATTTTCTATACAGTTTATTAAAAATAAAATAATAACAGCGAAAATAGAATCACAATTGATCGAAAAACAAACGAGCTACAACTATTATTAACAAATATATCTGACCCTCTCGCGAAGACGCCGTTTTCTATGGCAGCTGGATAGACGACATGGTATTTGACGTCAGAGTTCGTATCGGACTTCTCTTTCTAATTGTCATCTTTGAAGCTTTATAACTTCATCGCTGATGAAGGTATTTAAAAAAAAACATAATTGTTTTTTTTTTTTTTTAAATGAAATACTTTTAGCTCTAGGCTAAAAGTATTTCATTTAAAAAAAAAAAAAAAACATGTTATTTAAGGTGCCACAGTAATTGTAAGGTTTAAGTCTGGAACAAATAAATATTGTTTATTGTTTATTGTTTATTGTTTATTGTTTATTGTTTATTGTTTATTGTTTATTGTTTATTGTTTATTGTTTATTGTTTATTGTTTATTGTTTATTGTGCAAATAAAAAAAATGCATTCATATTCCCTATTATGCTGATGTCTTTTTGAGGCGCGCGTGGAACACAGCGCGCCATCTACCTGGGCCTGGACCTTATCGGACAGCAAAACAGTCCTTCCATCGTTTCTTTTGTTTTCCCATCCCATCTAAGAAGGAACGATGAATAAGCCGGTCAAGATATCTTTTAAAATAGTCTTTACTTTTAAATTTTAATATTATTTTTATTTGATATTTGTATTATTGATTGTAATGACAAGAAACCTCTTGTAATCTATACTAATATTATAAATGCGAAAGTTTAGACATATTTAGACGTGTAGACATAGCCCGAAGGTTCGCCATATTGAAGTGGCAATGGGCAGGGCACATTGCTCGCAGAACATATGGTTGATGGGGCCGAAAAGTTCTGGCGTGGCGACCGCGTACCTACCGGAAGACGCAGCGTTGGAAAGCCTCCCACAAGGTGGACCGATGACCTGGTGAGAGTCGCGGGCAGCCAATGGATGCGAGACGCACAGAACTGGTTGTTGTGGCGACACTTGGGGGAGGCCTACATATGTCCAGCAGTAGACGTCGGCTGATATGCTGATGATGATGATGATGAAAGTTTGTATGGATGTTTGTTACTCAATCACGTCAGAACGGCTGAACGGATATTGATGAAATTTGGCACAGAGGTAGATTATAGTCTGGAATAAAATATAGGATTTTCTTTTTATCTCAGGAGTATGTTCCCTTAGGAAAATTATCGACATTCATGCGGACGGAACTGCGGGTAGCAGCTAGTATTTTTCATAAACGAAGAAAATTTTAGACTATCCTGGATTATTATCTTGACCTAGCAAGGAATCGGTCTAGTTGATTTGGAGCAAATTGGCTGGGACATACAGACAGACACTCCACACACCAATAAGAGTCGGACATCCAATAAGAGTTCTGTTTTGCATTAGGACTTCCGAAACTCTCAAATAGAAAAAAGTTCAGTGACACCAATTTCATACGAGTACGTTTGGCTCGTGCCCAACCAGACGTCATCACACATTCTATGTGAAGGTACCCTAACTTTAATTAATCTTTATTTAATTCGACATTCAAGATTAAAGCGGTTTGTTATCACACTTTTGCAATAATACCTAAAAGTAGTACGTTCACGTGTCTACTTATATGATACGAAAAGGTAATTTCATTAGCTGACAAACAAAAAGGTTGGAAAACCTAAGATTTTTATGATGTACGGGTCAGCTTAGAGTCTTACCGGATGTAGCTGAGTGCCAGTATTTTATATGGAGCGTAGCCCATTTGACCACCATAATACAGTTAACACCAGTATGTAGCGGCATCAATGCCGCCACAGGAAAAATAAAAAGCGAAATTTTTACGGCAACAAAAAGAACCGCAACGCCATCTATCCTGTCAGCGATGAACTACCAACGAAATCCTGCATCGCGCAAGCAAAGTTCTTCGTGCGATTTGAACATGTACAACAGTCCGAATATCAACTATCGGGCAGTTGCCCACCAGACACAACAATCGTCTGGTCGGTGGATCCTCGCATTTCGGTGGAGGTGTGCGAGACTTTACTCTCTGTACCGCATACTACTATAGGTATGTTAAGTTGGTCTCCATAAAAATGTGGCAGCGCAAGTTTCAGCTGTCGCAGGCTTTAACATGCGGCCATTTTCTGACACACGTTCAGCAGTCTTCGACGGGTCAGTGTGTTAAGAAGACAGTATAAACATTGTTCAGGGTGTGCTGGACGAATATTTATAGTTACTGACAATTATCGAGGCTCTTACATCATCTGCACATGCACCACAAGGAGCAGGAGCTGCTGCGAGAGGTAACGTAACATAGGAGATTCGGCTGGTGCGAGTAACTGCAGCTGGAGCTGCGACGCTTCTGCCGCCGCCGCATGTTGGCGCTGCACCACAAGGAGCAGGAGCTGCTGTGAGAGGTAACGTAACATAGGAGATGCGGCTGGTGCGATTACCTGGAGCTGGAGCTGCGACGCTTCCGCTGCCGCCGCGTGCTGGCACTGCACCACAAGGAGATTTTACCAACCATTCCGGGGCCGGCTTCCAGTCTTATTAAATGCAGCAGAATACCAATATTTTACAAACCAGTCGAGGCTCGTTATGCCATCCAAATCATATCTCAGTCTTCAAGATTCGTTTGGCTTGATATTCGACTACTCTCATCAGGCCATTGATTAAAACTTGAAAAAATCACTTAGTTAAGTCAAATAGTCCCATGTCAACTGAACACCATGACGGTGTGACCAAAATGCATAGTTTTGCAGAAGACTGTAAACTTGCCACAACATTGCGGTACGCAAGTCTTATCTTTGTCTTTATGATAAGCTCTTAATATACATACACATGAATGTATTTCATTAATTATTTGATTAAATTTATCTATCATACCTAACACCAAGTCCGGTAGTATGTGGATTATAAAATAATAATAACAATAATTTTATTTCGGAAATTCCATATTTTGTTAGTAAACATTCAGGTTGGACAAATAACGGACGAGTATTAATGTGGTATCATCCCGTACGCAAAATATGCTTGAAATACAGTAATTGCAATGCTTTCAGCAACTTTGAAAATTAGTGGAGCACCAACTAAATTAAATTTAACACCGCTCATGATAACACTTAACTTTACAAAGAATCCTAAGATTTCTCGTATTGTGGGCTTATGGGTAAATTGCATAAATAACCAGTATCGGCCAACGGTAGTGATAAGGAAAAGCTCTTTGTGATAGAGCTTGTCAGGGGAAATACCATACATTCATTCCGCACTAGGTACTAAAGACTGTGGTCATAGTGGTTGATTGGATGACTAAAAATTATTAGTAATCATTAATCATCCACAGCCCAACTTCGCCTTCTACAGCTAGAGCATAGTGCCTCTTTTCTTGTACCAATTCCTATTTCACCACCAGATCTTCGTAATTTATTCTTCCTATCCTTGGACGCCAACCAGCATTAATAAAGTAAGATTAATGATAGATTTAATCAAACCCAGAAGTTCACGCTCAGTAGTCGCGGTTGCAACTACTGGATCAGTGACACCTGTCAATTCATTATAATTTTTATGTACCGTCTTATCTCTTTTGATAATTATCAGTAATTATGGACTTTCCAAACAGTCTTCATTCATTTTTAGGGTTCCGTACCCAAAGAGTAAAATCGGGACCCTATTTACTAAGATACCACTTTTCATCTGTCTGTCACCAGGATGTATCTCATGAACCGTGATAGCTATACGGTTGAAATCACAGATGATGTATTTCTGTTGCCGCTATTTACAATATTATTTACAAATTATATAAAAGAGGAGCCTCCATACAAGAAACATGTTTTTTTTCTGCTTATGGTACGGAACTTATAATAACTGTACGGAACTTAACTTTTTTATCTATAAACGTATATGCTGTTATCATAATCAACTACGTAGATTAATTATTGACAAATCTGTTGTCCTCCCCGTTATCAGATGCTCTTTCGCATAAAACCAAACGATTTCTATAATTGATAGTATTTTGTGATTTAGTGGCTAATGCACCACAAATACATCATGAAATACTTTGTGGTATTTTCTTTGTGCGTTCTTGCAGTGTTGGCTAAACATGAAATTTACGAAGGGTAAGAGTTTCTTTGATTAATTTGCCTGTTTAGTTTTTATTCTTATTGATAGAATTTGAATTATAATAATTAAAATGGGTGATGTGTATTATTCGTTAACTTATCTAGAGTCTTAATGGTTACGTTGCATCTAGGATGTTGAACAACATTTCGTGTTTGTTCAAAAGAAAAGGCTTCTTGGGTTCACTTACCAAACACAAACCTGTGTTTGATAAGGCAATACCTAGGTCTAGCCTCATTAAAAAGGAATTAGCACAAATTAATACCGTACAATTTTCTTCTTCTCAGACACGCAGTATATGAAGTAGATGTGGACTCCATTGACCAAGGCAAACTCGTCCATGATGTAGAAAATGAGATGTTCCTAGACGTGTGGTCTGATGCAGTACCTGGTAATCCCGGAAAAGTTCTCGTCCCTAAGATCAAGAGAGACATCTTTGAAAACTTCCTTAATGAAGCTGGTGTCCAGTACAAAGTTGAAGTAGACAATGTTAAAGAGTAAGTCCTAGATGTTAATATTTGAAAAGTGAAAAAACTGAAAGTTTTCCCGCTGAATGAGGACGGTGATGGTGGATTAAAGAATAAATAATCTATTGTTAAATTGATTGATGTGCAATGGCACGGTCAGAGAAAGTGTGAATAATGAAATAGTATTAGTAATAATCTTTTGTTTGATGTGTCCCGTGGCAGTGATAAATGACATGTACTCGGAATTCTACCTTATGAAATGAAAAATAATAGTCAACGACAAGAGCAATACTGATGATGATTTCAATTTTAGGCAGTTAGAATTAGAAGACAAACTCCTTGCTGATGCCGCAGCTAGGAGCAACAGCACCAGCTCTCGTCTCTCCTTTGACAAAATCCACACCTACGCTGAGGTTAGTAAAACTATATACCACATTTAACAAAGAATAAATATACATTCATGGAGGCATTAAAAAAGAAATTCAAAATGCAAAACTTTCTTGATAAAGATATTCACGAGATATCGCCACGAATCCACAACGATTTGTTTTCATTGCAACTATTCAATTAACTGTGATTAGTCCGATCATTCTGTTTTGCATGTAAAAAAATATCTACAGTACTTACAATGTCATCCTCTTATAGGTCGATGCTTATTTGGATGAGCTCGCCAGGCAATACCCCAATGTTGTCACTGTCGTGTTGGGTGGCAGAAGTATTGAAGGTAGAAACATCAGGTACCTGAGGATTTCCACCACAAACTTCCAGGTAATATTATTTTTTTATTTTTGACGAGATCTAAATATGACATTCTCAACAAAGGGATACTTAAATCAATATAGCCAAGCTAACGGTATTGGCTTTAGGATATATGAATTGTCAGGATATACATATTATGGAAATTTTATAAAACACAAGGCTAATTTTGTAGCCAAATTTAATAACTGTGGCAGAAGATACTGTGATTAAGTCTGAACAGTCGAAAGAGAACCCAAGATGTAACTATATAACTTACAAGACAACATGCAGTCCGTCTGCAGTATATCTAAAGCTGTTGTTTTTGTATGCATCATAATTGAACTTCTTCTTTTTCTTCCTCTGCTTGATTTTCTTCTTGGTTTATTTACACGGTTCTTAACTAACCTCAAATTCTTCTAGGATACCAGTAAACCAGTCGTCATGATGCAGTCCCTCCTCCACTGCCGAGAGTGGGTCACCCTCCCTGCTACCCTCTACGCTATCCACAAGTTGGTAATTGACGTCACTGAATCAGATCTCGTCCAGAACATTGACTGGATCATCCTGCCCGTCGCGAACCCTGATGGATACATCTTCTCCCATAGCAATGTGAGTAATGTTTATTGCACCAGAAATATTTCGTCTAGCATTTTTTGAATCTTTGGTACAGATGGAATTTTATTTGAACACGTCACGTATTGTGCGCAAATTCCTTACTCTGAACTCTCTAACCATCGTTAGCTCGGGTTTCACCCCCGATTTGCGGGAGAAATACAGCTTAGTAATATATCAGTTATGTTTATCTCCATTAATCCGCTAATATTATTATTTGTCATTATAAAATAACTAATTTCAACAATCATTTAACAGACCAACGGATTATTGATTGCATATCTTTGTACGTGGTGAGGAGTACATGCAGTGTCACGAAAATATGTACAAGCGACCTATACCACTAAACTTTTAATGAAAACTTAAATATCAGTTATGGTTATAATCGATTTATGAAAACTACAAATATCAGTGTTTAGGAAATACCCACGTGTTTTCCAAATTATCTACAAAATAATTAGCGTTCTAGAGATTTGATTACAACAAACAATATTGATACCGATAATATACTACGTCAACTAAAGTTTCATAAAGATAAATAATAAAGCACACTTTTCACGTGACCAGATGACTGGCCTTTTTCTTCGGTTAAAAAAAAAGGCTTTGCCATTCAACGTTGCAATGTTACCAGTGTTCTGGGCACTTTCCCGTTGACAGCGATGTGGACGAATTTTCTTTCCTTCCTTATCCCGCTTGAACACACAAATGTTTTATTAGTGAGTTTATAAAATGTTACAAATCTGGCTGTGTCTATAAATATATATTGTCATCCTGACCGATTTCGGTCATGGCAGCCAATCTCATCGGCGTGGGACATATTATAGTGCACAAGTGTGTGCGCAAACACAGGTGCACTCCCTCTTCCATCACTCTCATATTGCGATGGGACGGCAATCCGACACGACCGGAGAGAGATCTAGCGCAGGACCAACGGCTTAATGTGCTTTCCGAGGCACGGGGGTGGCACACCACCAACTTCCCAACTCCGGGCTGCCACAAAGAAATTTGCATAGGAAAAACGCAATAACTGCCTTCTAGAATCAAACCCTGTAAATAAACAAACTATTATTCTCTGTCCCAGGACCGTTACTGGAGAAAGAACCGTAGACTGAACCTAGGCGGAAACGTCTGCGCTGGCGTCGACCTCAACAGGAACTTCGGCATGAACTGGGGCACTGCTTCCAGCGCCAGCCCTTGCTCTGACACCTTCCACGGCACCTCAGCTTTCTCTGAACCTGAGTCCACCGTCATCAGGAACATTATCGCCGAACACAGGAACCGCCTGGCCTTATACCTTGACATCCACAGTTTCGGCAGCATGATCTTGTATGGTTTCGGGGACGGCAGCCTTCCCTCTAATGGTTTACAAGTCAACTTGGTTGGTGTCCAAATGGCTCAAGCCATCGATAGGGTCAAGTGGCCTTCAAACAGGAACTACATCGTTGGTAACATCTTCCACGTTTTGTATGCTGCTTCTGGTGGTGCCAGTGATTATGCTCAACTTAACGCTATTTATTCTTACACTTACGAACTACCCGCATGGAGGAATAACGCATGGATGCAAGGTTTCCTGGTCGACCCTGAGTTCATTGAACAGGCTGGTTATGAGACCTGGGAAGGAATCAAGGTTGGTGCAAGAGCAGCCCTTGCGGCTTTTAGGCAACGCAACTCGGTTTAAGTAAAATGACTGGTAGTATTTAGTGAATAAATTATTTGAAAATATTTTCTAGTTTTATTTTTTAATTCTGTAAGACCATTTTAGTAACTAATCTTATCAATTCGATGATTCTGTTAATAATTACTGGGATTTTACAATATCAACACAGCGATTAGTTAGATAGGTGACTGGTCATCGCCATTTTAGCAGAATCTAAGATTTGCGCAATATTTAGTAATACATTATTTGACTAGCTGACCCACGCAACTTCGTCTGCGTCATATTTTTCATTAATTCTCTGCTCCTATTGTCGTAAGTAATTTTTCAATTCGAACCGGTATTTCCTGAGATTAGCGCGTTCAATCAAACAGACAAAAACTTCAACTTTATAATATAAGTTTAGATATGCATGTATCCTATCTATCGTATCCCATAGGAACCATGCATTGTTCGGGATCATTCAATTAGTTCTGATTATGAGTCGATTTATTCATCGTCAGACATATTTTCTAAACAAAATCTGTCAAATCGCCATTTTCATTCCTCAGTTACAAGTTACGTGACTATTGAAAAATGAGCGCTAAACGTTAACCTCTGCCATGGGAAAATACTTGCCTAACGTTATTACATTTCAACGTTCTTTAACGTTATTTCCTTGAAATAATAGTTCTATCGATAACCGCTACATCCCAGCTCTATCCGCGGAGTTTTCAACACCGAATGGTAATGCGGTGTAATCCCAACGTCGGAACTTTTCAATGAATTTCGAATACTGCTGCATCGCTGCAACTGAAGATTTCCCAACATTTTTTCAATTTTCTAATTGGATTTTGTCTTTAACCAGCGTTAGTGCAATGTGATCAAACGTTTCTTGGAATAAAGAGTACGTTTTATGTAACAAGCGTGACTTTCTTTTAAATCGTAGATTAAAGTTCCTGGAAAAATGAATTTACTTCTTAAAGGATTCTTGGAGTGGAAATATTATTATCATCTCACACTTTCTGTTGAGGAACATTGTTTTGTAGAAAAAAAACTTATAAACTATTAAACTTATAAACTTATAAACTTAAAAATGTAAGCAAACTCAATTTTGTATTTTGTATGCTCCAGGGATATGCCAAATAGGTCGAGTTCATCTGAATTCCGGACAACTAGAAGCACCTTTTGCTTTGTCCACCCATATAAGGTTGTTAACGTAACTAAAGCTACTTAAAAACTATGAATATCAAATAACATGAACGAATTTTATTTAATTTTATAGAATTTCAATTTCGATCATAAATTTTCACATCTTTTTTTTTCATTTCATGAGTAGCCAATGTATTTTCAAAAGAACTGCAGAGCGAATCTATAAAAAAATCACCGTGTAAGCTTAGGTGAAGTGAATGTGCTGTGAGCTGTCAATCTATACTAACAAGATGGAATGACAGTTCACTTCATGCTAACTCCACCTTAGTTTACACGGTGAGATATTGACAGAATAGTCTAGCTGAATCAATCACAGTCGTCTCACTTCGCTTATCATATGAGTAATAAAATGCCAGCCCAGCAGAAGTAACGATTGACCATAAGTCCCAAATATATGGAAACGAAGGCCAATTTTACTAATTTTAAAACGTTTAAATTCCAATCTCAAAACGTCAATCTCCGGAAATACTTGAAGAAGTATTTCCGGAGATTGACGTTTTGAGATTTGCGTTAACAACCAGATGATTCTTGGGCTCCTGGTTGTTAACGGCTCGTCTCCGAACTCTTGCTTCTACCAGCCTCCATTGATTAGCCTTTGTATTTAGAATATGAGATTTTATAATGCTGTTGACACAGCACCACCGGCCCAAAGATGACCCACTGACCGGTATAGTATCTCCTTTTCGTTCGATTTTAATTTTAAAATAAACAATGAGCTATGACGAAAAACCGAAAGAAATTTTTCAACATAACTTTACTTTGACAATAGGACGTTCTGGTAATAGGTCATTTTACTAATATGACGATTTGCTAATAGGTCATTTTGCGAATACGTTTTGATGCGGAGGCATTCAGCTAAACTTAAAAGACTAATCCAAGTTAAAGTTTCACGAACGACGAATGACAATTAACGAGCGCTACCGAAATGTCACGTGGTCAAATTGGGCTTTAACAATCGTTATCTCTGAAATTATACAAAGTTATATATGTAGGTCTGAGGCGGTGAAATAATGCAGATTTACTATTTTAGACTTTTATTAATTTAAAATTACACAGAGTACACCTTATCGGTTCTACGGTTATCGCCATCTTGACTTTTCCCCTTCCATCCTTCCTCTCTCTCACACACATACGTCGTCTCGCTTACACTCACTCATGCTTATTATTCTAACTACTAAGTACACATTTTAAAATCCTACAACTCGGCTATCCTGATAATTTGTCTGCCCTCAGACAACCTTAATTACAATTTCAATCTTCAGCTTAAATAACAAAATGAACCAACCTCTTATCTTAAAGTTAAGGAACAATGAACGTATCCTACATCAAGAATTGTTCTATACTAGGTTACAATAATACCAGTTTAAAATAGAAGTTACTTTGCTTTACAACATTACAGTTGATATAAAAAGGGTTCTGTTTTATTTACTTAACCTTTCATCCATCTACTAACAACAAAAATAAATAAAGAAAATACCTACTGCGGCCATGGCTTCATTTGGTCCGCGGAGCTAGACGTTTTAATAGGCCCTTCGGTAGCACGCTCAACCTTCTCCACATCGTAGCGATCATTTCGCTTAACCTTTGATACTCGATACGGCCCTAGAAACTTGGGCTTCAGCTTCATCCCCGTACCGAACTGTGTCCTTTTTATAGCCACTAAATCTCCTTCTTTATATTGGGTACTTGGCTTCCGCTTTTTATTGAATGTCTTCTTATTCTCATCTTGTACTTGTAGTATTTGCTTCTTGGCTTTGATTCTAATCTCTTCTCTATTTTCTTCATATTGATCAATCTCTTCCTGTTTTAACAATTCCAATATGTGTAGGTCTTCCTTACATCTCATACTTATGCCAACCATAAGGTGAAACGGAGTTGTGTCTATACTTCGTTGGTATGTACTATTTATAGCCCTTTGCACTCGACTGATATGTCTATACCACAATGATGGATTTTCCAGACATAGCTTGGTCAATACAGCTAGTATAGTCCTGTGCAGCCTTTCCACTTGGCCATTTCCCCTCGGGACTCCTGTGGTGATGGTAACATGTTGTATGTTCTCCTCCTGGCAGTACTCTTGGAATTCACCTCCAGTAAATGCCGTCCCCCGGTCGCTTATTATCCTCACAGGGTTTCCATAGTGCTGTTGATGTATCTCTAGTNGCGTTGGATTCTACTTCGTCTATCCACCGCGTCACTGGATAGGTGTCGTCGCGGCCGCTAAAGCTGGGTATCAGCTCGGCCGTCATCTGAAGCATGTTGCCGTTACGCTTTCTCGCATCGCAGTCGTCCTGGCAGTCGGTGTAGTCTTCTTGCCGACTTCTCCTGCGATCTTTCGCGGGTTTGGACATTTCGTCGTAGTCGTTGAGACAATCTTCTACCGCAGAAACCGCCGTCGTTCGCGTGTTCCTGTGCACGTGGTAGCCGATCTGCACACGTCGTTTTTATTTCACCGGCCGTACTATTCCGCCTTTCTTTTTGATATCCCGGACGAGCCCCCAAATTTGTAGGTCTGAGGCGGTGAAATAATGCAGATTTACTATTTTAGACTTTTATTAATTTAAAATTACACAGAGTACACCTTATCGGTTCTACGGTTATCGCCATCTTGACTTTTCCCCTTCCATCCTTCCTCTCTCTCACACACATACGTCGTCTCGCTTACACTCACTCATGCTTATTATTCTAACTACTAAGTACACATTTTAAAATCCTACATATATGTTAGCACATGTTTAAAATCAGTAGAATTGACCCTAAGGATCTTCTTTACCTACAAACCCGTTCTCAAAACACGCACCTCACACGTCTTACAAAACCGATCACACCATCTACCTCCATTTCGGAAAGAAAATCCTGCTTTGTTTTTTCAATTCAGGTGGGCAATAATAGAAGAGAATTCGCTTCGGACAGCACCACGTCTTAGGGGGGAGGGAGACGGGAAATATTGCCCCAAGGAGCGACGTGACATGCCGACGAGAGGTGGACAATAGTGAGGTGTAACGGGTGGGGTTTTAATAGCTGTTTATGTGTACGCTGTTAAATCGAGTGAGAAAATAAAATCAACGATATTGAAGGGTTCTTCCGTTGATTTTGCTACCTATAAAACAGGAACCGTGTATTTATTCGGGACTATGAATATGATTTTAAGCAAAACGTGTAGCTTCAAATAGTATAGAGGATCAGAAACTCAACTACAAATACAGAAACAAACATAATGTTTTTCCTCTTAGAATATTAGATTCAAAATACCGAGACAGAAAGTAAATAAAAGGAATATAAAGTAAAGAGGGTGATATCATTTAATTTAATAGTAGTGTTCATTCTCAATAAAAAGAAAATTAATCGCCTAGGTTTAGTTTTACTTAAAGAAAGCTATTTTACATACGCCTATCTTAACCATATTCTTTAATTTGACAAATAACATCAATAAACGGAGATATTGAGACAAATACAAATTAATTAAGCCGCATTTAGCAAATAGGGTATTCTACTTAAAAAATCTAATTAGTCGGTCAGATTGGCAAAAAATATTGAACACAAAAAAAAAACGAAGATACAGTGCGTTACGTCACTACGATAGTACAATTTTACCAGGGACGTGACGTCACCAGCCCACGCTCTTGAAATTTGATAAGCTATATCTTTATATTTTTTTAAGCGATTTGTAATGGCAAAAAATACGTGTCCAATATTTTTTGAAAATCTATCGGACGGACTAAACAGAAATATATTTTTTCTACTTAGTAGAAAACCTTATCGGGCGTCATTCTGAAATCAGCCAAAACTCCACAATGCCAAGAGATTGACATAGGTAACCTTTATCGATACCCAGCACCAATACCTAAATACAATATAGCAGTAACATCACTACCCTAGAATGTCTGTCTCGCTAGGTACACGTCTACGATGTTGCCGAGAAAATATGTCACACGTAAGATAACTGGAAAATTCTTATATTTATCACCGAAGCACATTCTTAACGTACCCTTTTTACTGTTGAGATTTCCGTGAACTGTTGAGGAAGGTGCGAGGTAGTTATTATTGGAAATAAATACTTGGATATCTAACTCGCTGTTTATTGTTCATTCGAGCTGAACCGATCTTCGAGCGGAGAGTTACCCCGGAGCGCGAGCATGTTGGAATGGTGACCTTATCCTGAATGACAGCGACTGGATGCTGACTCCTGAAATGGAGATATGAAGAACTCCTCCATCATTTGTGCGGTGCTTTTCATACTGACATTATCAGATCGGGTTAGCCGTAACGTTACATCATAAAGAACTGTTAAAAAAATACTTATAAAGACAATACAACATCACGCTTATGTTCCACGAAGGTTTGGGTAGAGATGTTCACTTACATTTTTTGACCAGAAATCCTGATTTCGCGCTTTTTTTTATTTGAGATGAGTTTGCTCTTGACTCTAGTCTAGGTCATAGATGACAGAGGCAAAGTCGACGATGGAGCGAGCTTACCTAGAAGAAGCCTGTTCACTCTAATTTTGAAGAGATTAGGGTTGTATGCGTTCGGAAACTCCACTCCTTTGCTGTGCGCATTATAAAAGACGTTTGTAAACGTTTAGTGCCAATTGGTGGAATAGCAACAAGGTTGGGATGGTAACTTGCAGTGTATCTAGATGTCCGATGGTAGAAGGGTGCTAATATTGCTAATATTAATCACATTGATTTGAACTCAGGACTGTATGCTATACAATAGCACTTTCCATCATTAGTCAACTGAGGTAGTCGTAATAAACTCAAAGAACCTTCATATAACTGGCCTGTTGGTCGAGTGGTTAGTGACCCTGACTGCTAAACCGGAGGTCGTGGGTTCGATTCCCAACCAGGACAAATCTTTGTGTGATGAGCATGATCATTTGTTCTGTGTCTGGGTGTAATTTGTCTATAATATGTATGTATTTAGAAATATATAAGTATGTTTATCAGTTGTCTGGTTGCCATAGCACAGGCTCTGCCTAGTTTGGGATCAGATGACCGTGTGTGAGTTGTCCCAAGATATTATTATTATTATTATATTATATAAATAATATCATTTACCGGTTTTTAAACCGGTTTTGTAAACAAAAGATATTAGAAATTTCATTAATATATACGGTTATACAGTTTAAGACATTAATTCCTCAAAAAGAATTCCATTTACTTTTTTATGAAAAATACAAGTTATTCTTAAATACTAAATTTGTTGACATAAGATATATTTTCTTAACACATAGTGCGGACATCATTCATAAGCCTGCCATTTCCTCAACAGGACAAACATTCATAATTATAAGAACGAAAAACGCTTAAAAAGAAAACAAAATCAATGGCCCGCCACGAGGTTCGGATAAGCCGCATTTTATAACAGATTACTAAAATAATCAATTCTTTAACATCTCAGCCATATTAAATTCTCAAAGAGTCGCAAAGAGTGCGATTTTTTTAAATTAAATCTCTCCATTTTTTATCGTAATTCGGTCCGGGATCTGTTTCCAATTTGTGGAGATTGCCTTTAAAAATTTCTTGGAGAAAAATAAGTCGGTATTAAAGAAGTTATTAAAAGGTGTCATAACGATTGTTTTAACGGCTATTTTAAACATTTTAATATGAATCCAGAAGGGTCGATCTTCGAGGTTAAGTGACGCTTGCCGAAGTCGGTGCGTGGATGGGTTTCCATATTTACATACCAAGACTCCACCGTGACTTGGATAGCAAGTTAAGCCGTTGGTCCCGGCTGTCATTTGTAGATATTAGGCTGTCGTTTCTGATTGTCAGCTAGCTAGAAAATCTGTGTTTTCTTTGTCTGATATCTTCAAATGACAGCCGGGACCAACAGCTTAACGTGCTTTCCGAGGCAAGGAAGATGGATGCCGAAGACGATCCGTTCATCACCCATCCGCGAATGAAACCAAAAATCTCTCAGTGTTGCCAAAGGGTATCATGTTACCCAGAAACTCTATTGTTGAAGTCAGATTGGCAGTCACTGCATGTACAATACTGGTACTCAGCTGCATCCGTCTAGACTGGAAGTGAACACTAAGAAGTTGGGAAACAGGCATATTGATTCATTGATAAGAATCCAGGAAGACGTAACATCGAAGTATTACAAGAAGTTAATATTGTTGTTACAAGTTTAGACGTTCAAGGGTACACTGAGTATATATTTACAGAGCACACAAGATATTGCTCCGAAATGTTTTGAACTTGATCAAGTTTGTTTGAAGATGATTGTGGGCAATTGACTGTGGCCCTTTGAATTTACAAATTGAGTTATATATCAATATCTTCCGTAGTGAGTCGATGGTAATCTAAATACTGTGAAACCACCAACTTTGCTACAATTTTGTGATCTATTAATATTTCCTTTAACATTGAGTACCAAATTATACATTGTATATATGTATATATAAACAGCCGGTTGGTTATTTCCTATTTGTATTAAGATTGGTTATCAGTCTAAACGCACGCAACTGAATACAGCAATATTTTAGAATTCGAATTTATTTATTAGCCAGCATGTAATTTTGTATAGTATGTTTTTAGGTTATTTTAAAAGTTCTTAACATTCTACCATAACATGTGATATACAAATGTACGTGAACACTTAATTACAATAAAAAAAACATATTTAGTCTATTTTTTATTTGCACGTGTCAATATTAATTATTATTAGAGTTTTTAGGTAGGTACTGTACGTTACGTCAAGTCTATCTGACCTCCTTAATTCAGTTAATACTTATTCACGTATAACACCGCAACACTTCTTACAAGAAATTAAACACTCATCATCAGTTCAAGCATTTAATCTAATCATTTCATCAGCGGCTACAGCGACAGCATTCCAAACATCATCAACAATACCACCAATATCTTCTTCTGCTATAACAACGCCATTATCACTCTGTACAACATCTATATTAAAAGTATAAAATACCCCCTCATCCCTCGCGAAATCACTACTAGTACCTGACGCCCTATCAAAAATTTGTGAAGCAATATTCAAATTGTAAGCCTCTCTCATAGAATTAACCATTCGTATTCCTAATAGATGGTGCTGTACAAACATTCCACTTGCAGCTCTTTCGAAATTCCAAGGATACGAGATGTATCCTCCGTTATTTTGTAAGGATATATACAGTTTGACTTTAGAGCCATTACTGTCGATGATATGTCGGATCATTTCGGTTTCTGTTTCGGAAAATGGTGCTGTGCCTCCGTAGACGTGACTGCATGGACTGGAGCTGGAGTCAAAATGAAGCCAGTCGAGGTCGAAGTTCCGGTTGAGGTTCACACCTGGACAGACGTGGCCCATGTGGCTTGAGGTGCTCCTTGACTTCTGCCAGAGACGGAGCTGAAAAGAGTTATACATGACAAAGTTACTAAGTTTTCTTTTGTATTTATTTTGAGTTGATTAAAGTGGCAGCTTTTGTGTCGAGACATCTCATTTTATTCTTTATAAGTTTAAGTAAGGTATTTGGAAACAACATTCATGTTTGATTTGTCATTTTGTCTTTATGCTTGATATTTACTGCTTAAATAATTATGTATTTTTTAATACTTTCTTCTACGATTATCAACACCCTCTCGACTCCCTTTAAAGGAGGGTTTAGGAAAATTAATAATAACGATTTTATTATTTATCTATGGTGGCTAGAAGAGGAGGGAACACCCAAAGAAACGATCTTTGGATGTGTGAAGGATGATATGTTTGGTAAACATTTATTTATTTATCTATGAATCAATAAATCTAAATAAAATATAACTTACATGATCACGAGTATATTCATATCCATCAGGATTCAAAACTGGTACCACAATCCATTCCAGTCCATTCAGATATCTCTCTTCACCCAAAATCTTTTCCACAATATTCAAAGCAGCTGGAATGGTTACCCAGTCTCTAGGATTAATACCACATTCTATTACAACTATAGGTCTCTCTGCAGCTGTGTTTGTGTTACTGGTTACTCTTAGATATACTAGGGGTCTGTCCTGGTCTGTGACTCCATATTCAACTAGTTCTACTTTTGCATTTGGGTATTTTGCTTGCAGTGTCCGAAGGTAGGTTAATATCTGGAAAGTAAAAAAGATCTTAACATTATGAAAAGTAAGCACAGATATGACTCGGTTTATAAGTTATTTTGTGTATTATGCTTTTGTATTGTATGCTATACTATATTAAGTAATTTAAAGTTTTTGCTATGCACTTGGATATAATTTCTAATTTGCAAACCACACGGTTAGCTGGAATAGATTCTAATTTCGAGTAAAGCTCGCTTTGGTACTCGTACATAAGCTGTCCTATTATATTTGTGTGTAATAAAGAATAAGAAAGATATTATATAAACAATAATCCTGTAAGTTAACACAATTTCTAACGATCATCGTTTAATAGGTTGAACATGAACAGTAATTCAGTACTAAGTTATCCAAAAAGGAATATCTCCTTAAAACCTTTGCTGCAATATTTGTGTCAGCGGTTGACTTGAATTAAAAAAAATAATAACCATAAGTACATATTACTTTAGTACATATTAGCTTTATTCAGTTTTAAATATAAATAATCGCGATGAAGTTGAGCTCTGACAAGTTTAATAAATTGTCTATGTCACCGGAAAATGGGAAACGCCGAAATTGTAAACATTTTTTTCTAAATAAGACACTGATATATTGGAAACTATTGAATTTCGATGGGATTCATTGTATACAAAACGATTTTTTCATAATATATCAATAAATTATAATTTAATCCAGATTTATTACAATATTACGGAGTCTGCAATTTTCCAGTGACATCTATAACCCCATTGAACCGACATCCTCTAACAGGAAAGACACATACATTACCTTTCCCAAACGGAATAATAAAAATGTTCGATCTTTTTTCCCTACTAAGAATTTCCAACAAATATTTCAATTCCAGTCGATAAGAATAGTCGAGAGCCACACACGAGTAGTCTTGCTCAATTGAATCTTAGAACTTACGCAGGCGCCTCGCTTCTGCGATCTATTCTTTCGTAGGAAAATTCTTTGGAAAACATCGACTGTATTTTCCCTGAAGGACTACACAGAAATGTAAATATGCTATTGTTTGACAATATTTTAGACGCATTTAGTAGGTAAAAGTTTTTCAACAAATTTGCTCAAAAAATGCATTTACAAAACCTGTATACATTGTTTGAAAGTTAAAAATTACTAATATTAAATTAACCAAACGTGTGGTAAAATAGGTACTCTCATCTAAATACCTATTTTACCACACTCTTCGTTGTATAGCGCCGTGCGTATTTTTATGGTTTTTGTTTTAAATTACAATTTAAAATATGAGAATTCTACCAAGGAGTTTCACATTACTAGAAAAAATAAGCTGTATGATCAAAAATCCTTGAAAGCGCTTTTGCTCAATAACTTTGTTTCATTTTAATACTTCAGAGAACATGAGGCGAAAGATGTAGTTCTAATTTTCACCACGCGCACGTGGCGCCATCTGCAAATTCGCGCTATTTTCATATAAGGAACGTCAAAGATTGTTGCGACTTTCCAACGAATAAATCTAAAAACTAAAAGTTTGTTTCATTACCTATAATGAACTGTTTTCTCGCAAATGTGTTGAAATGTGTTTGTGTGGCACACGTGCGGAAATTGTTTTTTACAAACTCGTGACTATAGTAAGCCCTCAACTTCGTCTTGGGCTTACATTCGTCTACTCGTTTGTAAAAACCAACTTACCGCACTAGTATCATAAATTACTATTACTAGCGAGCGACTGATTAATTACCGGACGATTGCTTCACCTACTTTATCTGGCGCACGGCAGTGCGCCAGGCCAAGTTTCGGCGTAACGCACGCAGTGGGTATATTACACGAAACGTTTCGAGCTGTTTTTTTCACCCTCATAACTTTCCTTGTAATGTAAAAAATAAATAAGAACTCGATGACACTTGGACCATTTATTACTATTAGCTAGTCGAAGTTTACCTACTGGAAAGTTTCATACATTTCAACTTGGCAAGTTTTTTTCTTTATTGAATTAATTGTAAAACCGACGTTGTAGAAAAAAATGGCAAGTTGCTAATTACAGGGAACCATATTGGAAAGAAAACGATTTTTCGAGTGTTTTATCGTTTTAATAAGGTCAGGAAAGATCCAAGCTCTTTCTGTTCACTGGTATTCCCAAAAGACACATGTTAGTGTCATGGACTATTCTGCAGTTCTGAAATGATTGGCCTATATTGATCACACTACTTTTATAGGCCGAATTTTTGGGGATAGGAACTTGGCTTTTTTTCACATTTTTGTGTTTTAGGGGATTAATTTATAAGTATTAATATAATTATTATAAGTACATATAAATATAAGTATTTATTAATTTATAAGTATTAATTAATTTATAAGCATTAATCATCATTTGTACCTACTAACACAAGACACACAATTTAAGTCTATGATCAGGGCGTGTTGCCGTTGAGCCGGTGGTCCCGGCTGTCATTTGTAGATCTTTGGCAGTCGTTACGGATTGTCAGAAGCCAGTAAATCTGACTCCAGTCTAGTCAAGAAGTACTGTGTTATCCAGTTAATGGATTGTGGAAGACTGGTAGGTAGCTGCTCCACGTAAAATACTGGTATTCAGCCGAACCCTGTTTTGACTGAAAGCCAAATGATATGGACGTGTATACTTACGTCATCATATTTATGATAGCCTTTGATATCAAACGCGCCACTTTCAGGATCAACCCCAGTCTTCGATGATCTGGTCCTACTCTCATCTTTCCTTAAGAATCTGGAATAAAAACTTTTTTTTTTACTACTGATTGGTACGTGTTTGAGCACTATCTCACCTGATGGTAAGCGATGATGTAGTCGAAGATGAAGCACGCTTGCCTAGAAGTAACCTATTCCCTTAACTAACCTAATTGATTATAGACTTCATTATGTTATGCCTCGGCAAATCTATTTATAATCCAAAAAGAACACAGAAATAAACTCAAAAAGGATTCTCCTTTAGGCCTAGACTTTTTGAACCTGTAAGTACCCTAATGTAATGTCTTTCAGACCCTATAGATTAGATTGGACCTTTCCTTAGAGCTGACATACACAAACAACGTTCACTATTTTGTTTTATTAGAGTCTCCGAAGATGTGTCCAATATAAGTCAAGAATTCAAAAGCCTGGAAACATATAAGCATTACTCTACCAGATTACTTAATTATGTTCTCAATCCTGCGACACCTCCTCTCCGTGAGAGAGAGTGAGCCATATCTACCAACGAAGCTGGTACAGTGCAGGGATGTCAAATCTCATCGAACTTTTGGCTCTAGGATATGTTCCCTAACGATGTTTTTGTACATCGTTTCGAGAGCATCATCATCATTTCAGCCGAAAGAAATCCACCGCTATATATAGGCCTGCCCCAAGTGTCGCCACTTAGGCGGTTCTGAGCGTCTACATCCAGCGAATTACACTTTGTGGGAGGCCTTCCAATGCTTCGTCTTCCGACACGTGGGGTAAGAGCACTGATGATTAAATAATTACACAAAGTAAAACGCCTGGGTTCGAGATCGCAAACTACCACTTCTATTCAAAAATGAGAAAAAACTCCCGAACATGAATGAATCAAGTTAACATAAATATCCGACCATTTATTATAAACTAGTGGTTCCGGAACTTCGTACCGCCTTAGAATATTTTTTTGGCGTGTATCAGAAATGGCGTTGTATTCGAAAATGTAATTGTACATTTTTTTATTCTTTAATTTTCCCAATGTGTTGAAAGTTATTCTGCTATTCGGAGCAAAGACAAATCCAACTAACCAAAGATCTTCAAAATCGGTCTAGCCGTTCTTGAGTTATAAATGGTGTAACTAACCCGACTTTGTTTTGTATTATATAGAATAGATAGACATAGATTTTTCTTTGTTTTTGGAAAGAATTGAAATGCAGATATAATACAAGGTCAATCGAGTTAGCTTAGGCAAAAAAATATTAATCTTCGCATCATGTATGCTCTTGTACAAATTTTACTGATCCGAACCTCATTTCAGTAACAAATTAAATTGATATCGGAACATATTTACCGGTGCGGTAATATAGACTTAATGATGATGTCGGTAATTATAATTATTTAACGAGATCAATTATTTTCACTGCATGTTTACTGGGTGTGATATAAATTATTTATCGGTTTTTCAGAAATTTGCAAGAGTAAATAGCAAAAGTTTTAAATCATCATCAGCGATGGTTTCCTGACATCGGATCATCGATGATAAGTAATTTATTGTCAGTTCGTTTTTGTCGTGCAATAATTTCGATGGACTGATATTATCACGACAAGTGTAAAGCGATAAACTGGAAAAGCGGGGGTGATAATAGGAAATACATAAGACAATTTCCCACTTGCGGTCCAATAAATATATACAACGTGTAACAGAATAAACGCAATACGTCTTAAGGGGTCATTGTACTCATCATTGTGAACAACTTTTACTATGGAACCCACACTGAAAACGCGAAAAAAAAAACAGCTGTTCAGTACATTTTGTCGAGTTCGAGTCGATTTTTTTTCGCAATTTCAGTGTTGGTCCCATAGTAAAAGTTGTTCATAATTATGGGTACAATGCCCCCTTAAGAGGTATTGCGTTAATTCTATTACACGTGGTATAAGGGTTTGATCACGTGACAGTTCGACAGTGTTTTTCAAATCGTTTTAACAATCGCCTTCGTCAAGCTTCCGCTGGCGGAATGACACTTTTTTAGAGCCTTAAATTACTCATCTAGGCAAATCGCTTTCCAGAAAACATTTTTCTGACTACAGTTAGCACTTCTAAAGGCTGTTCCAGAAGTGTTTTTTTTTTTTTGGAACATTTAAGTCGATTTTCGTTGTCGAGTTTTTTTTAAATAGGTATATCATTTCTTTTTTATTTTGATATTGTTTCTCAACTCTACAGCAGCTACATAACACCATCCTTAAATATGACCACGCACTTTATACACTTCTCATCAAAAAAATCGAAACACTTTCGTTTTTATTGTTTTTGTCCTAATTTTTTACAAAAGAGAATTAATTCCATGAAAAAAAAAACATTATTGTGTAGCTGGCAGTTTGGTCATTACAGTAAGAAGAAAAAAATCAAAATTCGAAATTAGAATTTCATTTGTTTATCCTATAAATGAAATTAATCACTGTTTTGAGACAAATGTGTATTTAGGGTTGGAGTACGTTTCTCGTTTAAAAACTAAAATTAGCGCTTGTCTTTAAACTTTTTGTTTCTTATTTCATTTACTGTGACTTTGGGACGTCTGAAAAAACTTTTTTTTCTAAAACATATGGATACTTCGCCCGCAGAAGCCGCCCAAGTGGTGGCATTGCTGGATTCTGGACTTAGTCAGCGTGTTGTGGCTGCAAGATTGCATCTAAGCTTATCATCTGTTCATAGAGTCTACAAACGCTATCGGGAGACTGGTTCGTTCACGCGCCGTTCAGGATCTGGCAGGAATCGGGTCACTTCTGAGCGAGATGATCGATTTATTGTAACAACCTCTTTACGAAATCGACGCCTTAACGCTTTTCAACTGCAGCAGCAGCTTCGCGTTGTACGAAGAGTAGCTGTAAGTGACTCTACAATAAGAAGAAGGTTGAAGGAACGCGGATTGGCACCGCATAAGCCAGCGAATGGGCCGAAATTAACTGCAGACCATCGAAGAGCGCGCCTTAACTTTGCACGCGAGCACCTAACTTGGTCATACCTTCAGTGGAGCAAAGTACTGTTTTCTGATGAGTGTAAAATTATGCTGTATGGTAACGACGGAAGGAACAAGGTCTACAGAAGAGATGGAGAACGCTTTGCACAATGCTGCATTGAAGAAAAGGTCAGCTATGGTGGCGGTTCGTGGACGGTTTGGGGAGGAATCAGCGCCGACGGTAAGACAGAACTTGCCTTTGTATCTGGGCCACGGCTGCCTGCACTAAACTCTCATCGGTACATCGAACAGTGTCTTGAACCTCATGTGATGCCCTATGCACATTTTATTGGCAACGACTTCATATTCATGCACGACAATGCTAGAGCTCACACCGCGGGCGTCGTACGAGATTATCTTACCGAAGTCGGTATCTCCATTATGGTATGGCCAGCAAGAAGCCCGGACATGAATCCCATTGAACATCTATGGGATGAATTAAAGAGACGAATTCGAGCAAGAGATCCAGCCCCAGAAACACTTAGCCAGCTGCAAAATGCAATCCAAGAGGAATGGGATAATATACCACAACATGTGATCGTGACTCTCATCCGATCGATGAAGAACCGTATGGAAGCAGTAATAAGAGCTCGCGGAGGGAATACAAGTTATTAAATAAACGTTTCTTACATTTTTTTTCATTTACGCGTGTTGTTTTACCCATTTCCTTCATATTCCATACAGGGTAAAAATTACTCATTATACAAAATACGAAACCTATGAAGACTTAATTTGAATTTAGAACATTAACATTAGGATTTAAAAACCTCATACTACTCACTATTAAATGACATTTTACATTTATTCCTAAATATACACATTTTTCTGATAATCCTTATCAAATCATAAACTGCGAGGTGTTTCGATTTTTTTGATGAGAAGTGTATTACTATGAACTATACTATCAGAATAAACCTCCTCTTCAAAGTGAAATCTTTTGTGAAAATCCTTTTTTATTCAGCCTCTTTTGTCCCATTGCTGAACAAAAGCCTTGCCCAGATCCTTCCATATATTAATCTCCCGAACAACCATGAAGAAGGCATTTAGGTAACCAGTCTCGCCACCTTTTTTACTTCAAAATCTGACAATATTTTATTCCGAGAATATTTTCTCCAACTCACTCATATACATCTTCAATATGCACGTCCTTCTCTATTCCCATTTTTTCCAGTGTCTCCTCAAACCAGTTGAAATGCGAAGGTGGAACCATCACCTTGCCGACCACGCCATACTGAAAGCTAGGTCTTCTCCAGAAGTCTATCAGATCACTCTTTAGTAGAGCCAGGTTTTCTTGCTGGTTTTGGCTGTCCAGTTCTATGTTATAAACTTTGTATCTGAAAAAAAAAAATAATACATGTAAGTATGGAGCTCGTGGTTAAAGCAACGTTTGCCGATGTTGCTCCGTGGATGGGTGACCATCTTAATATACTACGATTACTGTGTGTCTCGGAAAGCACTTTAAGTTGCTGGTCCTTGCTGTCATTTGATTTTTGACAGTCGTTACGGACTGTCAGAAGCCAGAAAATCTGTCGCCAGTTTTGTGACAGATTTTCTGGTTAACCAGTACTGGGTTGTGGAGGTCAGAAAGGCAGTCGCTCCACATAAAGTACTAGCTTTTGTCTAGTAACTTTGGGCAGCCATTTTTTTTAAGACCCAATTTTTTAAAACGCTTTTTTATTTATTCTTTATCAAGTGCCTAAATACAAAGGTTCATGGTTTTATCTTCAATAATGACTGAATCTGAATCTGAATCTTCAATAATAATGAATGCCATATAAACTTTCATCCCCTATTTCAACCCCTTCAAGCCCTTCTTTACTCGTGAAAAAAGGTATTCTACGTCCTTTCCCGGGACTCAAACTACCTCTATACCAAATTTCATCTAAGGTCTCTCGGTCTCTCAGTTCAGCGGTTTAAGCGTGAAGCGGTAACAGACAGACACAACATATACTATACTTATATCATACACTTTCGCATGTATAATATTATATTCAAAAGACGTATCCAATATTTTTCGATGAACGAACTGACATACTAAATAGAATCATATTTTTAACCCAGGCAACATCGATGTTTCTAAACCTTTACAAGCTGCCAGATATTCTATCTTCTGGCTTATCAAAACGACACTGTCACAGATATCGGCATGACGGTAAGGTCATACGATCACGTAAATTTCATTTTAATCCGAGATAAATAATGCTAATTAATGTTTATACGAGTAGATTACTATGTTATCTCTGTATTTTTTGTTTATTTTGAATAATCTGACGTACAGCGCAACAAGGATATTTTGGCAATTTTAATAAAAAAACATGCGGGGCAGTCTTTGGGGACTGCCGATAGAAGTGAAAACTAAGCGAAAGCTAAAGCGTTCGGTGACGATGACCCGAGTTCCATGATTTTTGGAACGAAGTTCCTTATCGCGCGTTGTGAAAGGGGGCTAGACGGAAAAAATTCATACGAAAAGTTGTAACGACACTTTTTTGATTGTCTTTTGTTTCTTTTATGTTTGAATTTCGAAGAAGAATGTGGTTTTAATTTCGAAATAAAGCGCCAAAATATAAGATACAAATATTTTGATAAAAGTAATTGATTAGACACAAATTTTTCCCGCGGCTCAGCTCCTTTTATTCTATCCTAGAAGATTTTATTGGAATATGATGATTTTTCGAAGACAAAAAACAGCCTCTTCATGAATGAGTTTTCTTAATCGGATCTATGTATATCTACAGTAGAACGGAACAAAGATTTTTACCGTTTATAATAATTATTAGTATTGACTATTTTGAAAAAAGGAGTCTCGTAACTCATCTGTCATTGTAAGTAGCTACCCAAAAACTTCTCAAGTACACACCAACCAGAATAGAAAGTTAATTAATTACAAATACTACAAACGAAACATTCGAATCAAAAAAAAAAAAATGCATGATATCTGCTCTATTTTATGAACAACCAGTTTTAAAACTATGAAACGTATCAGTTATTTAGCGTAATAGACTTAATTGGCGATCGTTCGAACGCAACAAATTGAAGCTGAAAACAATACAAATATTTTAAAACTTTTATTTTTTTTTAGTTGTGAGATACTTTTTGAATTGATTAAATACTAGCTATTTCATGCGGTTTCACTTCTCTATCAAGAAACAGAACAGGGATGGTGTTTTTTTCAAGGATAACAAGTAGGCTACGAGAATGAGTGCTATGAGTTATGACACAGCGATACTGAAGCTTTCAATCTGCAGAAGAGTTGGTAATCCGATGAGTAGTTTAGAAATTAAATGATAAATGATATTTATTTGGAACTTCGTTCCATCCGGGTGTCCCTTGACACCTCTCAAGTATTTTTTTGTTCACCCAATAGTGTTCAACGCCCCTAAAGAAGTATTTACTTCAAAATAAAACATGGCATGCCCTCCGATGTTCACTAGACTAACAGATTTTTCTATCAAATCAGTCATGCACCTTACATTTTTCAAAACCTAGAAAGAAGGATAACGCATATTTTTTTCCAAAATAATGGAGAAGCCTTTTTAAAATCTATACTAATGTTATAAAGAAGAGTTTTGTTTGAACGCGCTAATCTCTGGAACTACCAGTCGGATCTGGAAAATTATGTTTGTATATGATAGCCACATTCATGAGGAAGTCTATACGGGAACGGGTAAAGTGCGTACGAAGTTGCGTGCAAAAGCTAGGTTTATTTAAACAGAGACAGCACTATGTTCGTATCAAGTCACTCGCAAGTCATTTCATGGTGAATTTGCGCCATCTGTACAAACGACGTTTTCTGTGACAAGCATAGTAGAATAACTTAAAAAGCGTGAAACTTCTCTGTCTTTAGCACTCGTACTATTTAATTAACATCTGTCAAGTAAGTACTTATTCATGTATTAATAGTAGTCAAATACTAGGTAATATTTGACCACGATATGAGTTGTCCTCCTGACCGATTTCCGTATTGGCAGCCAATCTTAACCGAAACTAGACATCGGGACATATTATAGTGCACCAGTAAGAGCGCAGACACAGGTGCACTCCCTCTTCCATCACTTTCATATTCCGATGGGACAGCAAACCGATACGACCGGAGAGAGATGTGGCGCAGGACCAACGGCTTAACGTGCTTTCCGAGGCACGGGGGTGTCACACCACCAACTTCCAAACTCCGGGCTTTTACTGAGAAATTCCTAATGGAATAGCCCAATAACACTTTTTACCCAACTTGGGAATCGAATTCAGGACTACACGCTCAGCAGTCGCGCTTGCGACCGCGAGACCAACGGAGCAAATGTAAAAATACATAAAATGTCAAAGTTCAAAATGTTTGCGATGGACGTTACGGTCCCACGTGACATTTTGAATTTTGGTAGCGCCGCTGGTCAATCCTTTTTAGACATTTAATTAAAAAAGGATTGACCAGCGCTACCGAAGTCATCGTTGTCGCTGTACACCCAACCTAACATTTTTATCTTGAGAGTCAGATTAAGACCTATTATTAAAGTTTAGCAAAAATAATCCAAACCATTCTTTTGACTAATCTTCACAATTATTTTCAGTTGTTTCAAGAGACTCGACATTTTCACTCTTTGTACCCTTTTAGTTCGGTTCATTAACTTTTACGACTTGAAAGAGATAAGCAATTTAATGTGATTCTATATTTTTTGTCAGTCCAAGTCGGATGAATTTAATGAAGAGTAAATATTACACTGTTAAGGGTTTTAAAATGCTTAGCCCTGTGAAATAAATGTGATTTTCCTGTCGTTGCCCCAAGGAATTTCCAAGTCTCGGGTTGTTTTTTTAATCACTCTGCAACCAGGACATGAACTGTGAACAGCGGCTTGTATGGAAAGTTCTCAGTAGCAAATTATTATGTATCGTTTACTACACATTGACATATTATTAAGTATATCTATTTATCTGTATATTTATCACCTTTTTTTAAGGATGTGAAATCATCAAATGACTTCTTCCGTTCTGGGTCGAGCGGCCCTTTGCGTTTGCGTTCCAGGGTCGCGGTGACGAACAAATTCCGCAACCCTGGCGGCTAACGGGCCCCAACTTCTATGTTGACATCTCTTTGAGGCGCGCGTGAAACACAACGCGCCATCGACCCGGGTCTGGTAGTGATCAGACAGCGAGCCACTCAACACTCGCTGTCCGCAGGCCCGCGCCTACGGTGGCCGGCGATCCCCCAGCTACTCCCGACGCCCGGGGCGTCTTCTCCTGTAGCGGCGGTTGGGGCGAAGGCCTTGCCTTTCCCAAATCTTATTCGCCTAGCATGTTACCTTACATAGCTGATTTAAATCCGTACACTACAACGTAAGATTCAGTTGAAATCCAGCGTCAGGCAACTACCTAGTTGTCTGGCATTTTGCTGAACTGGACCTATTTGGTGCAGTCGCGGAGCACACGATGTTAATGTTTAAAATTAAGTTTCCTTTTATTTTTACCAACATTGTGTGTACCAGTGTGACAAATAAATTAGTTTTCTTTCTTTATTTCTTTCTTTCAAACACAACATGGCAAAATGGGGTTTTACAGACCCGTTATACTTACACGAATGCGAGTGCGGTTTTCTAAACATGATTTACGTGTTGGAATACTCCAATGTCTTAACACCTGTACTATTGAGGACCAAATGAATGCCATTATTGCCATTGTAACCGTGGCTACATCCTGCCAGGGTTGCGGAATTTCTTCGAAAGAGTCACCGTGGCCCTGGAACGCAAAGGGCTTTAGAAGGAACACGGATGGGTTTTAGTCAGTAAGAGTCTGACACGCCCTTCCGCTCCACCCAGAGTGGAAGAAGTCATTTGATAATTTCCCACCCTTAAAAAAAGGTGATAAATATAAAAATAAATAGATATACTTAATAATATGTTATATAATATATGTAATAATAATTCATTCAAATAATCGGATTTGCACCGACTGAATTTTCAGGTATATGTTGAAATTATGCTATGACAATTTTTATCACTTGACAATTTTAACAGGCCATGAAAAATAGTTGAATTCTTGACGAGATATCATATCAGCTTATTTAAATTTTATTTATTGTCTTAGCTGAATCTAATCCTTATTTAAGTCAATAATTATAGGGGGCATGATTATCATTACCACAATTTGAAAACGGATCAAGGAAATCTAAAAGTGGAGTCGGTTACTGAACCGGGTTGTCATGGTTAGAGCGTGTGATGAGGAGGAACGAGGAGCATGATGTAGGTAAGGAATATTTTAATTTTTATACCATATAATCCTCCCTCAACACTATAACGTAGAATGCTGTAAAGTATTATTATTGTTTAATAAATTTAAGATAAAATAAGGTTGAATTTCATGGTTTTTCATGAAAATTTTCGTATGAAAAATTCTGGTGGCGTTGGCGTTATAAAGGTCGGTAGTAAGAAGTGGGTTGATGTTGTTATACATATGTGGAGTTTCTTATCCGTTCTTCTCCGTCATTATAATATTTTATTTTCAAACTGTACATTTGTCGTTCAAAAGTGCCTTTTAATGGTCTAGTTGAAATAAATGAATTGACTTTTGACTATGACTTTGAGTTTTGACCTCCCGACCGTATTTCGGTCACGGTAGCCAATTTCAACAGAGATTAGCCAAGTACGCAGGAGACATTAAAGGGCACAACGCAATCCGACACGAACGAGGAGAGGTCAGGCGCAGGAACAACGGCTTAACGTGCTTTCCAACGCACAGGGGTGTCACACAACTTGGCACAGCACAACAGGCTCTGGGCTGCTTCTGCGGAATTCCGAATGGGAAAACCCAGTAAAACTTTTAGACCATTTTGAGGTATAATAGAGTAAAAAAAAGGCATACACTATTCTTAACAAATTCATTACTTAACATAGTCATTTTCAATAGTTATATTACAAATATCATTTTCCTCCAAAAGATTCATGGTATCCGCTGAAAGAGGACTCTTTCTTTTATGTTTAGTGTTCCTCATTCCCGTCAGCAAGAGGTCTAATATCAAGAGCAACCTATTTAAAACGTCAGTGTTGCAAGCTACTCTCGAAAATTTTCGGGCGTAGTTTAGCCGAAACGCTCGGATGTGCTTATCGCGAGCTTCTGCAGCTTCTTCAGACAGTTGCCCGATTGGCAGAATCGCCTCTTTTATCACGGCTGCCCCATGACTCAACACTTTATGTAATGTCGGCGATATTGGGTGAAACTTGTACAAAGAAACGTACAATTCAGCAGTTTCTTTGCAGTAAATTTCGAATTTTTGGATGTTAATTTTTATCCCGCAGCACATGGTATCTAGGATGACTTTTAATCGGTAGATTAAATTCTGGTCAATCCCAGTTATTTCTGCAGATTTCTCGTATTCATCGAAAAATCGCCTGCTGGTATTTCCATCATTCGTGTTTCCAAAGTTAGCCTTTGGAATATCTACTAATAATCCTAGTTGTTCACGAAACTTGGTTTGGATTTCTTTTTTTCGTGTCTCCACTAGTTTCTTCTCTTCGGCAGTCAGGCGAGCCCTCCACTTCATGACTGGTAATATATAAGCTACATGCAGTATGCTCTCGAAAAATCTTATTCAAGCGTGCAGCAAAGATATACCAAATCGCATGTTTTCCGTATTGCAGGGCCTTTCTTTTGTAAGGTCGTTGAAATCAGAGGATTTGGCGCCACATATGTAACATCTCATGGTTGACTTGGTATGGGTTGCTGCGTTACATACCTTGCCGTCTACCATGGTAAAAACTATTTTATGTTTGACGGATATGTCGTCGATCTTGGTCTTGCTCAGTTTTTTTATTTGATTTTCCACGTACTCGATTTCCTCAATAGTCACGTCAGTATTTTATTCCACAAATCGTATGCGTATTGGTCTGCAATATCGTGGTGATGACGGAGTTGTGTTTTGCCATATAATTTTTCTATCCGTTCCATAGACTAGCTGGAGTGGAACAACAGAACTTTGAAAAATGTTGACAACTTGTGCTTTGCATCGGCAATGTTTGAGTCACCTTCAGAGTATTGATGGAGAAGTTCCAACTCCATAAATTCCAACTTTTCATTGAAATTGGAAGCATTGGAACGTTCCATGATAGTTATTAAATCGTTTCTAGTTAATACCCGCATCCCAGAAGAGCCTGGAAATAAAATAAACTAATTTTCATAAAAAAAAACAAAACGTGGTTTTTTGAGTCCATGCAAAAAAAAATTGCCAAAAATAGAGGGGTGGGTTAGGGTGGCTGTTTTACGTATTTGAGAATACTATAGAGTCTATTCTAAAACAAACCATATACATTTTTACTTAGAAATACTCAGAAATACTTTAAAACGCTTAAAGATTTTTTGAAATGCATATTTTATAGGACTTTTTAAGAATGATTTACTAATGGAGCTAAAGGTACGAAAACTCCCTCTTTTCATAACAAAAATAAATAAAATAATAAGTACATACCTGGTTGTGTAAGATCCATAGTAGAAATTCACAAGAAATTGACGTTTTCACAATAAATTTAATATTTGAAAACAATGAAATTTGAGCGTATCGAATAATTACACGACCACGGCAAGCGAACGGTAATTTCCGACAAAGCGCATGGAGCGGGGGAAAGACTCTAGCGCGTCGGGTTCACGCTGTAGGTAGCTTGAGATACCATTGTATTTCGAGGAATAATAAAGAACGGTGTCTAACTAAAACAAAAAAAAATGATTTCGCCCGACTTTTAGGGCTAAATACCTGTCTGTGCAGCGTCAAATAGCATCTGTCTGGCGAAATTGCCAAAATGAACCTTTCTGGCACAATATCGTGAGGCACAAAAAGTTTTCTTTGTATATATTGTCACTATTTAGGTTCCGTACCCAAAGGGTAATTGATGGAACCCTATTACTAAGCCTCCGCTGTTCGTCCTTCCGTCCGTCTGTCTGTCAGCGGTCTGTATCTCATGAACCGTAATATGTAGACAGTTGAAATTTTTACAGAGAGTGTATTTCTATTGCCGCTATAACAAGAAATAAGAAACGTGTTGTGTTTTTTTTTCAGTTTATGGTACGGAACCCTTAAAGCGAGAGTCCGACTCGCGCTTAGCGATTTTTTTTATTTTATTTTGATGACAGACCATTTCCTCACACATATCTAAAGTGTGAGGTAATGGTCTGTCGTCAAAATATTCGTGCTAGGCCCCTAGCTGTGTCAATACAAAACCCGTCAATACAAAAAATAACAAATACACATCAAAACTCACCCTCGATACTCCTCATTCTTGGCAGCCACAAAATACCAAAACACAGAAACAAAATATAAATAAAATAACATTTTTAAAGCAAATATCTTAACGTGACAACACAAACAGACCTATTAATTATGAGATTAATTAAAATTTGAATATTAAGAAGGTATTTTATCTTATCGATTTATGTAAAAAAATATGTAATCCTTGTTTTGATAAAGGCAACTTCAGACTGCACGAAGCATGGGCGATGCATGGTCTGTGTTTCTTACTGACAGGCATCTGTTTGACCATAATTCCACCTGACGGAAAGCGATCATATTTCCTCTTGACTTAAAAACCTCCAGCTGTCTTCATCATCTGCCTTTTTTTATTACTGGGGTTTTTTTTATGGATGTGGAGGGGTCTGTCAGACTCTTAAACGTACACGACTTCCGTTATCCCCGGCTGGTGCTGGCCCGCCTCTGTGGAGCCTTACCTTACCCTTTGTATTTTGGGGTCGGCTCCTAGTCTAAATGCATGCAGCTGAAGACCAGGTTTGTACATGGCATTTTGCTTAAGCTACCGAATACCCTATGTCAATGGGATAGAGTTCTGTATGTTAGGAATTCTCTGTGGTTTCGGACGTAAAAGAATAGCACTATCCAAACTCCCCGTGGGTGTCGTAAGACAAGTCTAACGGACTCACCAGTGAATGGGCAGCAGCATTCTCTGTGAATTGCATCAGCTACACTGCGATCGTCAACTCGCCTGCCTACCGCGGCGATTATGGAAATCAGTTGTGCCCGTGTCGTATCTTGCTTATTATAACCTCATAGCAATAATAGTACCTGTCACAAAAGTGCATAATCTTATACCTACAGGTGTGTTTAACAGTTGCGGAATTTCTTCGAAAGAGTCACCGCGGCTCTGGAACGCAAAGGGCTTTAGAAGGAACACGGATGGGCTTTAGTCAGTAAGAGTCTGACACGCCCTTCCGCTCCACCCAGAGCGGAAGAAGTTATTTGATGATTTACCATCCATAAAAAAACGGTGTATTTAACAACAAAAATTGCTGTTAGTCTAAAACCATAATTACTTTGTTAGAAGGCGTGTTAATCAATTCGCGACCTTTATCATTCACCATGTAGGTGTGAAAGTTACAAGCAGATATTATAATTACTCCTACACACCTTTCCTTATTCTGTCTTTTCGGTAATTAATTTATTTACGGTTCTCACCTTCAAGCCTTTTAATTTCAAGACGGTTTTTCCTTTCGCTTTATTAATTTTATGCGTACGAAGCCGTGGGTGGGCTTCATTACTTGGCGTAAGAAATACTTTTAAAATAATAAATGTAGGTCGAAGGTCCCTGAGGCGATTTTTAAGGATGTTCGTTTATTTGAGTAAAGTTTTTAAAACTCGCGTAAACAAGAAATAAATTATCCATTGCTGTACTTAATAGATTACTGGTTACCCATTCGTCAGCGGAGAGCGCTGAGGGCCTTGACTAGTCTGTTTTCTTTACTTAATAATCTGTCGTCTCCCTCTTATCTAACTTCACAAATTCAATTCATTTGTTCTGCCCACAGTAAAAATCTTTCGCTCTACCAATAATCGCCTATTACGATGTCCCTCTCACCGCTCTGGGTTTATCTGCTCCTCTTTCTTTGTTCAAGCGATTTTCGTTTGGAATGCGCTACCTCTGAGCATCAGGACGGCAACAAGTCGGTTGTCCTTTAAGGTGAAGGGGCGTGAGCACATTCGCAAGAAGTTGGTAGAATCATCACAGCGTTAATTCGTTGGATTCGTTGTTCCTTAATAACTTTGTTTATGTGAATGTATGTATCTATGTATTTATAAATGGTTTTTAATTTTTTTTCCTTCTCTCTATTTTTAGTTTTTCTTTAAGTTGCATCTGCCATGTTGTCTCTGCACCACCCGAAGGTCGACTGGTAGAAAATGCCTAAGGCATTAAGTCCGCCTTTGTGCAGTGTTTTCACTACAGTGCATAAAGTTTTAATAAATAAATTACAGAGCAACTTACCAAACACTTGTCCAGTTTTAAGCCGTTTGGGGTCGAAACGGGTCTGGGGTCGGAGTGCAAATTTCTTTTGGAAGAACATTTCTCGACGACTGTGTTGTGTGTGTGGGCTGGCTAGTTTTTGCCAAAAGAAAATATCATTGCCATTCATCCAGGCAATCATCAATAGAACACGAAAGTATTTCTCAAAAGATTAGGTTTGAATAAATAACTTTATTCCATAAATACTTAACTAACTATATACACTAGAAATAAAAATAAAAACTCCTAACTAAACTAACCCTAAAATATGGCGTCAAAAAAATTCATCCGCATCGCTGTCGACTGGAAGTGTACCCAAAAGACTGGCAACATTGCCACGTTGTATGGCAATGCTTATTCTTTGACCAAGGTAAAAGCCAGCCCTTGGGTCACGTGAAGTGTCAATTAAGCATCTTTAAACAAGTTATGTGCACTCGGACAATAAATAATCATGTTTTAATCACTAAAGTAAAATAAGATAAAAAGGTGTACCAGTACATGTTAGCTGCATGTCGTCCAGATAATTGATGAGTCTCTAACAAACTGTAGTTACAATCTATCACCGCTAATGCACTTGTGTAATCTATCCCATGGCTTTTGTTCTAGTTGTCTTTGTCTAAGGAAAAGCTTGGCCATGCGGACAATGCAACCTTATAATGCAATATTTCCTGAAATGATGATCTTGTACAGTAAGCATTTACTGTGAATTTCAAGTCATTAGCATCATATACTTTTTTTAAGTACTTATTATTTGTTTGCATCTACTGTTTAAGTATATTCATGTATTAGTTTATTCATTTGAGCATATGTACATAATAGTATTGTATTGTATGTTTCTATTAATTCAATATTAATCGCGTTTCTGATGTTTTGTCACATTGCCCTACCACTGTTTGTCTCTGCATCATCCGAAAGTTGATTGGTCGAAAATGTCTAAGGCATTAATTAAATCCGCCTCTGTACATTTATGTGCATGAAGTAATACATAAATAAATCCTCAGAAACAAATAGAACAAAACTGAAAAAACAGCAAAAAGAATTGGTAATCATCAGCATTTATTAACGAATGGTACATACAATATAAATAAATAATTATTTTAGTTATTACACATCAGGAAAAACGAAACATTTCAATCCAAATCAAAGATTCTACTTCTTGTAATTATTACGAACGAATCTGGCACCAGTTTTAATACCCTCCCAGGTTTCAAAGCCAGCCTGTTCAATGAAAGCAGGGTCAACAAAGAACCCGAAACCACCAATACCAAACCTGTGACCTGGTAGCTCATAAGTGAAGGAGTAAGGTACACCGGCAGCCATGGCATAGTCACCAGCACTTCCAGAAGCCTGGTACGACAAAACCAAGGCGACGTTACCAACAATATAGTCAGAATTCCAGCTCATTTTTACAGCATCAATAGACTGAGCCATTTGGACTCCTAAAAGATGTAGAAACAAAGCATTTGGAGGAAGGGATCCAGTTCCATAGCCATACAAGATCATGCTTCCAAAACTGTGGATGTCGAGGAACAGTTCGATGCGGTCGCTGTACTGGTCGAAGATTCCCTTGATGATGGTAGTCTCAGGTTCGGAGAAGGGTGCAGCGCCATGGAAGGTGTCACTGCAGGCAAGGTTGCTGGAGGCTTCGCTCCAGAAGATGTCGAAGTTCCTGTTGAGATCTACTCCGGAGCAGAGGGGGCCGTAGTTGGTGCTGCGGTTCTTGCGCCAGAGACGGAACTGAAAGAAAATGTTTGAAAGGAGCTTAGTTTTGTGATTGACTGTTTGTTCAAAACTTTAGTCGAGATACTAAGAGCGAGACGTTAGGAACGGAATTTTTTTCGAGTTTAAAAAATGCTTGCAATTGTAGACATTCATATATTGTGGTCTTAACCGTTAAGCTTCCCACGTTGTTGTTATGTATCGTTTATTGCCGGACATTTCTCGGGACTCTAAAGTCCCGGATTTTTGCATGCACACGCGAACGTTTTAAACTTAAATGAGGCACCAACCGATGATTACCCCAGTATGTTACTATATCAGGATATGTCCAAAAAGAAATAGATATGGCAGGCTAAGGTTGATTGGTTAACTGCAACTATGACAAACAAAAGTAGAAAGGAAATGACTAGAAGTCAAATAGTACCGAAAAGAGCGAAAGTCGCATGTCAATTTCAACTGTTGCAACGTTCCTCTTTATACAGCTAATGCAAACCAGAGCTATTTTTTAACGCAGATTCAGTTGCTAACACAAGTTTATATAACATATATTTCGTACATATTGACACCGGTTAAAACTCACTCAATAGTCAAAAGTAACTTTGATCTGTACAAATGACCCTACACACGTACCATCAGCATTTTTAACCCGAGAAAAATCACTGAGCACAAAATAAGCTCTCCCCGAATTGATCACATATTTTTAATCTTCCCGACCCCAACATTTTGGCAGCGTAACGGTGGCGGTTACTTAATTGCCCAATAATTTAATATTTCGACGTGTGAGTATCAGGCGTCATTTTATTTTGCAAATAAAATTCGGGGACCAATTTTCCATATTGGCTTCGGCCACAAATTGGTTGCAATTATCGAGTAACAGTTTTAGCTTTTGGAAGTTTTTTGTAAATTAATAGTGGGTGAATCAATTTTGAAAAAAAGCGAGAGACGATAATACTTCACACAGAGAGTTTAACTTTCTAAGCATCAATAGACCCGAGATTTTAAAGGCCAGATACAAAACATCCAACTGAATACAGCAGCTCACTGTGCTATCTTATTCCATTGCTACTACTGTACTCGGACTATGTTCCAAGCCGACATTAAGTTTGAATACTGTATCAGTCCTTCCGTAAAAGCTGATGATAATCCTTATGGCAGGTATCACATCTGGCTAACCTGGGATAAACTCGGGATTTCAATCCATAAAGTGTAGTTGCAAGATGATTTTGAAGCACCTGGAGTTGGACGAATCGATACCGTCATTCAGTGGACGCTTGAGGGAGGAAGGACGTCGCCGTCGAGCTTGACCACGACAAAGGTGGTGTGACGATCTGATCTCGTTTGCGGATCAAACTTGGCCAGATATCGTACAAGTTTGAGAAGTATGAAAAGAGAAAAAAGAGGTCCGCTGCCCAGCAATGGGTCACACATCATGCTATTAGAACTAAACCAAAGACGTCATTCCTTACCTCTCCATGAGTATGAACGTATCCATCAGGGTTGGCTATAGGCAGGATGATCCAGTCAATGTCCCGCACCAGGTCTTCCTCGGTGACGTCAATCACCAGTTTGTGGATGGCGTAGAGAGTGGCTGGCAAGGTGATCCATTCACGAGCGTGTAGCAGGGATTCTATGAAGACAACGGGTTTTGTGGTGTTCTGGGGAAGAATGTTTGTGGTCAAAAATAATTTAGCGGTAATCAAATGTTGTCAGTGGGCAAAAGCCGTTGGTTCCGGCTGTCATTTGAACATCTTTATAGACGACGAACGACCGTCAAAGATGTGAGAGTGAATGTGAATGTAAGAGTTTTTTTTGCAATACTGGTACATAGGAATATTTTGAAACTATTATAAATCCTGTCATTGAAATTAAAATAAAATTTCCAATTACATAAAACGTCAAAAAAACTCAATCTAGTCAAGGACAGTGAACTATATTCTTGACTACTTTGAGTCTGTTGCAGTAAATGCCATCAAATCTGTGATAAAAGTCAACATATTCGTATGAACTAGTATTGCCAGTGTTTGGATTTATTGTCGTATCGCCGTCTAAACCCTGATTTTTTGAGTGGGAAAATATATCTAGCGCATCGTTTTGACCGACTTGGAAAAAGGAGGTTCATCATCATCATCATCATCATCATCATCATTATCATAGCAGGACTGAAAGACGTCAGATGAAAGATGTTGGACATAGGCCTCCCCCAAGTGTCCTGTGCATCTCGCAACCATCGGCTACTCGCGACCCTCACCAGGTTACCGGTCCACCTTGTGGGAGGCCTACCAACGCCGCGTCGCGTGCGTTGAAAAGGAGGTTATTGTTTATTATTATTCTGGTTGTTTTTTTATCTGATTTCTTACTGATTGTATGGTATGGGCGTCATAATGACAATCATTATTGCGTGTTTAACTCCTTTGAATCCGGTATATCATGTAATTGATACATTTAAGCTGTTCTTAAAAGATAAGTGGAGAATTAAGTTACATGAGTACCTAAATAAGTAAGTGAGTATTATGAAATTAATCAATCAATATTATCAATTCTTCAATTTTATCTTTTACGTGCTGGATATAATTAATATAGGACTATCATCGTGTGGAAATTACGTTTTGTTTGTTTTTGTGGTTGTCCTACTAGCGATTTTAGAGACGTCAACAAAATTGAATCTGTCATATATTGACTGATAGTGTTTCCAAAACTTTGTCAGAGTTATTAAATTATTATAGGCCGGTCATTAACTAGGTAAAGCCATTCTTGTTCTATAGCTGGGTGCCTAGTCTTCAAAAATGGACCACTCTGCATGATTTTGTTCTTTCTTAAATATATATAATGGACCTTACCTCAAAGTTGGTGGTTGATATTTTGATGTATTTGATGTCTCTGCCTTCGAAGCTTTTACCAGCATTCACTAGCGTCACTGTTTCTGGGTACGCTGCAGCTAACATCTCTAGGAAAGTGTCTACCTGGAATAGTTGTAAACGTTTTTGTATTGAATTGAGTTGACACTTTCGTGTTGCGCCGACCCCAAGTAACATGGGGCTGGAAGATGCTGTTGATGAGTTGAAAATATCATCGAAGTCGCGAGATGCACCATTGACGAAAGACACTAGGATGTATGAAGAAAGGGAGAGCTTGTAAGCCCTTTCTCACACTGTGGGTCTTGCCGAAGGTACCACTAGTTCAGACGTGGAGAAAGGACCTACTGTTTTTGGAAGTGAAGAGACAACGTATGCGGCTGTAGTTCAGTAATGTATTTCTATGAACATCTCACCGTGTAATCTAAGGTGATGTGAACGAAGTGAGTTGTCAATCCATACAAACAAGATGGAGTGACAGTTCACTTCATGCTCCCTCCACCTAAGTTGATACGGTAAGATGTTGACAGAATAGATCGGCTGATGTCGCTTCAGCAAAGAGTAGAATAGGGTACATTCCTTTTTTTATCCTTTTCCAAAAATTTAAACTGACCTGATGGTATGTGTAGATCTGGTCGAAGGGAAGAGAATCTAATCTTAAAGCATTGTTCTTCTTTGATGCTGCGGCGTGAAGCTGGTCTTCCAAATCAAGGACTCTGAAAAAGTAAAAATAAGAATCTAACTTTAAATCAAATCAATCAAAAACTTTATTTCGAACAAGAGTCCATATGGGCTAGTAGCGAGTACTTAGGAGCTATGTTAGTACGACTTTACGAGAAAACAGTTCGAATTACAACTATTAAAAATCAATTTAAAATAAACACTAATTCAACAGTCCAATTTAACAATCCAAAATAATTTCATTGTACAGAACACTTAAACATTTTCTTCTCTCTATTTTTAGTTTTTCTTTAAGTTGCACCTGCCATGTTGTCTCTGCACCACCCTAAGGTCGACTGGTAGAAAATGCCTAAGGCATTAAGTCCACCTTTGTACAGTGATTTTACTAGTGCATAAAGTTTTAATACATAAAAGTTCAAATATCTTTCCTCAGCACCAGGCCCGCAGCTATGATTACGGGACCAGTGCATCAAAAAAGGCAGTCAGGCCTCTCCACAATAATACATAATATAATAAGTAACGTACCATTGTTTGAGATAAAGGAAGAAGAACATTTCAATCATGTCTGCGTTCCCCAGAGATGAAATCAAAGATGAATAGAAAGTTATGTTGGAAATCCAATATCGTAACTAGTAGTTGTACTTTGATCAAAAAAAAAAAATGTTTTATTGCATTTTCCATCTGGATTTTTTCAGTAGTAGCTCAAAGTCTGGTTTTGTACCCTGTTGGCCATAGGCTTTCCCCCTATTATACTCATAAATTAATTATTTCGAGACTGAAACAAAACTGGAGGAATGTTGGTGTGTCCTAGAAATACTTACTCCTTAATATTATCAGATTCAACTTTGTACTCTAAACCAGCGGCGTTGAGTTCATTCTGGAACAGCACCTTCTTCTCCTTAGGCACGAGGACCTGTCCATCATGACCAGGCAGTGCATGGGACCAGACATCCAGGTCTAAGTTATGGCTGAGGTGGTTCACCAGCTCAATTTGCTCTGTAGTCTTCACTGAGACTTTGTACAGACCATATCTGGAAAAAAAGTAATGTTATTGTGGTGTTAAATGGAAAATATGAATGATATCATTAAAACCCATATGAGAAACGAGCCAAGAGGATCATTGAGAATGATGAGCTCGTCAAGTCGAAGGTCCGAAGTCTTGAGAATCGACGCCAAGTTGATGTCGGTTTTCTATCAGTTGCATTATGGGGAGTGTGCGGAATTGGATAGTTTTTGGTGAAGATTCCACCAAGCCCGTTCCATCATCGGACTAAAAGACGTACGGCAATGCTCCACCGGTACATGGTGGACATCCCACACACACGTACAAAACGTTTTGGGAATACATTCATTGTACGACTGTGCGTGCAGCTAAGGAGCGGAATTCCCTGCCAGAGTCTGTGTTTCCTGATAGCTACAACCTGGGAGTCTTTAAGTCAAGAGTGAATAGGTTACGGCTTCTTCTAGGTAAGCGTACTCCATCTTCGTCCACATCATTGCTTACCATCAGGTGAGATAGTGGTCAAAACGCGTGCCTATCAATCAGGGACCGTACAACCCCGGTTAAGAGTTAACTACTTTGAAAGGGTAAGCCGTTTATGAGGTTACCTTTATCATGATGTAACCCCATGAATGGGTTTTAAGCTTGAACCCATTGAAAGGGTTATCTCTTCAATATGGATAACCCATTGAATGGGTTCTATACTTAAAACCCAGTGAAAGGGTTAAAACAACATTATGATTACCCATTGAATGGGTTCTATACTTGAAACCCAGTGAAAGGGTTACCCCTACATCAAGATAACCGCTTAAGGCTTAAGCCTTTTGACAGGGTTACTCGTACAAGGGGTAGCTCATATCGCAGTGTTACCTTATACCTACGCGGTGTTACAAGTATACCTACGCGGCAAATGTAATTCACGAACTACACTATTCGTGGCGAGAATTAGAGAATTAGCGGCGTGGCTTGGCCCGAGCCGCTGACCACAGCGGAGACAGAGTCCACTGCGGTCCACCTCCGAGGTGCACATAGCTCCCGTGTGGTGGCCCACAACGCAGCGGAAGCAGCTCAAAGGTCTGGGTTCCAGCAGTTTGACCAGCGCAGACACCCTCCCCACGGGGCAGCTCACCACAACGGTTTGCATGCCCGTGTTATCAGGACGGTTGGTGTCTGCCTTGACTTGCTCAGCTGCGCACCCCCCAGTCCTGGCGACAGCGGCCACAACCTCCTCCTCCGTAACGGAGTCATCCAGGCCCACTATGCGCATGTCTATGCACTACCTACCTTCTTGCCAAATTACTAAGTTACTACATACCTACTAAAAACCATTATCTGAATGTTAGTTTCCAATTTCGAGTTCATAGCTACATTATACCTACCTATTTACCTAAGTATTTCATATATTTATTGCTTTTGAATTTAGATTGATAAAATTACGTAACATAAGTACCTACCTATTGTAAGGTTTTACAGTGAAGGCATTAACATTAATAACATTACAATACATATAACAAATAGGTACTCAAGTAAGTTGTCAGGATAACTAAATATTAGAATATAACCTTTCCTTTAAGGAATTTCCACATAAAGTACATTTACTTGTATTATTTGATGCATCATATAAATAATAGCGATGTACAGCGTCTCGTTTCGGTTGTGGCATTTTTTCAATACATATATTAATAGTTCAAAATTCACAAAATAATAAAAATAAAATCTCAAAAGACGTCCGTCTTCAAAAACTCAAACAACAAAAATGAAGTAATGTCAATAAAGTAGTAAACAAGTACAGACACGAATAAATCATAATAATAAGTCATTTCGATATCCGGCCAACAAAGCTAAAAAGAACTCTATGTTACATGCATTAATGATCATAGATCCCTGTTTGCAAGGCTCTCGGTAATATCCACAAAGGCGCCGCCGCGCCGCCCCGCCGCTGACGCTTGACGCGTGCTATGCCATTTCGCAACATATGCCTACCATCGAGGGATCATATTACATTGCTCCGAGTTGGAATGTTACGCTTTTATCGTTTTCAAAAGAGTTGAAAGTGTAAGGAACTCTTTTGAACGACTTAACTTAAGCCGTTCAAAAGTGTTACTCAAATCGTACGGGTTTTTGTTTAACCAAAATGGTCCATTAAGCCATTTAAAGGGTTACCAAAATCGTATGGGTTTAAGATTAACTGCTTAGAAAAACCCTATCGAAAACCCTCTCTATAAAAACCCAAAATGTTCCTTTAAGCCATTCAAACGGGTTACCTATGACTTATGGGTTTTTGATTAACTGCTTAGAAAAACCCTGTCGAAAACCCTTTCAATGGGTAACCAAAATGGTCCCTGCTATCAATAGACAAAAAAAACTGAAGTAAAATTGAAACCGCGGTCCTTAGCTGAGACTGAGAAGCACAAAAAATATGAATATATCACGCAGAATAACAGAAAGTGCTAACGAAATTACAAAGATGAAATTGATAAAAAGGGGGTGACTCATATTACAATCAATAAAAAAGTGGATTACAAGAGAAGTTGTAACGAACCCAAATCAATTCGAATAAGGGCAAGAGAATGATATCGATGGTTCTAAAGAGAAAGTAGGTTCTTAGGTTAATAAGCTACCAGTATCATGACTCTAGACAACACTTTTATGTTTTATGATTTTAACAGCTTTTTATTTTAAAGACCGGTTTCAGTTTCTCTGTGACACACACTCTAGGTCCTTGAGATCATCGGAAAATCTTCAATTTAGTATTCGTATGCATTCCACATCCTTCTTTAACAAATCTTTTACTATTCAAGCTGCTCGTTTGTGGAATGCATTACCCATAGATGTGAGGCGTGCACAAACGCTACCAACGTTTAAAAAAATGGTGAAGGAGCATTACCTCTCACTATAATTTTTCTTCTCCTTTCCCATTTATATATTTGATATTTATTAGTATATTATTTAGTATTGTGTATTAGTATTTTATATTATTATGTCTAATTTATATTGTTTATGATGTTTGTACACTGACCGCCTTAAATCTAACTTCTTTCGTTCAGTCCATCCAAAAGTTGTCTGTAAGAGATTGCCCTGTGCGATAAGACCGTCCATTGTACACTTGTTTTTTTAAACGTTTTTACTATGTTTGTAATGAGGTGTACAATAAAGTATAAAATAAATAAATAAATAAATAATAATAAACAGCACGCCATGCAGCATGGTAGAAACCAAAGCACTATGAAAGTAATAAAATCATGTTGGGACAGTTTTACAAAAGGCAAGATTGGTTATAACCCGATGACGAAGTTTTCCTTCCTTCCACCAGTGAACGTCTCTGTCTGAATTATCATAATCAGAAAAGATCTAGGTACTAAATCTGGTTACCATGGCGGGTTACTACATGGATGGATTACCATAAGAGCATAGGGATTGACAAAAGGAAAGAAAGTCGGACAGTGGATGTTTTTTTTTTAAGCATGGGAAGTCATCAAATGACTTCTTCTGCTCTGGGTGGAGCGGAAGGGCGTGTCAGACTCTTACTCACTTAAACCCATCCGTGTTCCTTCTAAAGCCCTGCGGCCCTGCTGTGTTGCGGAATTTGTTCGAAAGAGCCACCGCGGCCCTTCAACGCAAAGGGCTTTAGAAGGGCAGTGGATGATGCTGACTAATCTACAGTTATACAGAACTATGGAAAATCCTTACCCATCATAAATCTCGTGTTTGGCCAAAGCCAAGCCCACAAAAACGAACAAACTGACTAGTCTCAACATGGCTACCTCACAAACTGGCCATAAATTAATTAAACAATTCGATAATACTATCTTAATCAGTTCTCAAATAATTATCTCTATCGATCCATCATTGCATTTGATAATAAGGATAAAATTATTGCTGGTTTATTTAGATAATTGTTCGATTTTTCGCAACGGTTATTTATGTTTCTACAAAATAAACAACCTTAATCTCTTCAAAATTAGGGTGAACATGCTTTTTCTGGGTAAGCTCGCTCCATCGTCGACTTTGTCTCTGTCATCTCTGACCTAGACTAGAGTCAAGAGAAAACCCATATTAAATAAAAATAAAACAAATCATAAGCTCTCGACTTTTCCCCGATGTCTTGCGCGTTGAGTGTCACATCATCAGACGAGTGACGTCCACTGCTGGACATAGGCCTCCCCCAAAGGGGCGGTTTGCCATAATCGGTACGCTTGGCAGGCGGTTTGGGCGACCGCAGTGTAGCTGTTGCAATGCACAGAGAATGCTGCTGCCCATTCTCTGGTAAGTCCTTTAGTCGCCTTTTACGACACCCACGGAAAGTGATGGGATGATGCTATTATTTTACGTCCGACACCATACAGAACCATACCATACATTGAGATTACTTGAACTTTGTTTATACTAATACATTTGAGTGCCAATTCTACTAGTTTTTAAGAAACGTTTGCATTCGCATGTCAGTCGCTCTGACCTTAATGTATGGAAATTGGGGCTTTTTTTTACAGATTTGGACTGAAATACGAATGCCAACGTTGTTTAAAGGAACCGTCCAAGTGCGAGCGAACTCTCACACGAAGGGTTCCGTACTATGAACCGAAAAAAACATTGTATGGGAGCATCCTTTAATTTTTAATTTAATTTTTATTATTTGCTGTTATAGCGGCAATACAAATACTTATACTTTTTGTGAAAATTTCAACTGTCTAACTATCACGGTTCATGATAGACGGGCGGACAGCGGAGTCTTAGTAATGGGGTCCCGTTTTACCGTTTGGGTACGGAATCGGAATTAGTAGATTTGGCTCTCTTAAGCCTCTGTGTTTGAGATCACCAATAAAAACTGTGTATGTCCATCTAGGGAGTCCTATTCCAGCCTTTCCAAATTTATTAATACCTTTTGTTGGTCGCCATTCATTCCTTCTATAGAAGGCTACCAATCCTAACATAAAATTCTTCCGTTACTGACTGACTGACAGACAACGCACAGCCGAGACTCCTGGTTGTAGAAACCTAAAATTTGGCATGTAAGTTCCTTGGAGAGTGTAGGGGAGCACTAAGAGAGGATTCCCCAATATTCTCACGGGACCCGTTCCCGTGTAAACCGGGATATGCGCATACGAAGTCGCGGACAAAAGCATGTCAGTTATAAAAGTCTCAATCAATTGAAAGAAAGAAAGAAAGAAAAACGTTTATTTGGGACTCGTACAAGACTAACAGACCAGTAAAATAAAATAAAATTAAAAACTAAACAGTATAATAAAATAATTATCTGTGCGAGGCCAAAATGGTCCCTATCTCAGCTTATGCTGCGATATCTAAAAATAAATAACGCAGCGCTGGTATTCTGATAGGGCCAGTCAGTGGGTCAATTAATGTTTATAGATGTATGGAGTGATGAAACGAATAGTAAAGAAAGAAAGAAAAGAAAGAATAATATTTATTTCGCACTTACATGAAACACGCACGGTACATAGAAATAAAATTTAAAAAAAAAATGTAGCTATGCTAAGAACTAAATGTGTGTCTCACGGCTGCACTAAAAAGGTCCATTTCAGCGATATGTCAGACAGACTGATGCTGTCTGACGCTGGTTTTCTAATGAACCCTTGAATGGACGAGTGGCGGATAGTAGTGAGGGATCGATGAAGACGGGATGTCTGGCAGTTACCCGTGAGTTGATTTCTGCCCATCTGTCTGGACAGCAGGACTCACTGTGAACACTGCCCTAAGAAGAGCCGAAGACAGAGTGGCCTCGAAGCAGCTCGTCAACATTAAAAAAAAACTTTTTACAAAAAAAAACTGACACCGTCTGCCGAAATTAAAGTTAGTTTATACTTTTAGTGTTTTTTATTTGGAAGTCGGTTGTATTTTTTTGTAAAAGGTTTTTTTACTTTTTAGTGGTTCACATGTGCTTACCCCTTCACAGCGTACCGGCGTGATGTTATGTTATGAACTGGTGTTAACAATAGATATACATGAGATTTCAGCAATCCCAGTCCATTTGCTATCATTTATTGAGGAGTTCCGTTGCTTATCTCCGAAGTTCTTCATCAGATCTTCACCAAATTGAAATGGAACCACTCCGAGAAAAGTACTCTTCCAAATCGCTTCTACTGTGCCTATAAAATTTGAAAAGTTCTCTCTATTTCTACAGGATCCTATCATCAGATCCTGAATTGATGATAATGGGACCAAACAAAAAGAATATATAACAAATCGGTTCAACCATCTTCGAGTAATCGAAGAATCGACATACATATAAAAAAAAGGTTCCGACGAATTGAGAACCTTCTCCTTTTTTTGAAGTCGGTTATTGAGTACAATATTCTGTTCGCAAATTTCGACTATTATTGAAAGGGTACTACAGCTACAGTCCAAAGCCTATTGGAAATTCTATTTCGGTCATAGGAATTTCCAATAGTATCTGCCTGCTCGCTCATATTCCAGAATTATCAGAATCATTTGCAATATTCAATTCTGATAAATAACATTATCGCTGAATGAGAGATTATTTTGCTATCCACGTTATTTTGAAGTTCACGATATCAATGGAATAATTATTGAACAAAAATGACGGTGTTTTTTTTCATGTCATGGTATATTAGTCCTTATTCTCTTATTCTGGTACAGTATTTCATTCATATATAAGAATTCAAAAGAATGGAATAATGAATACCAGCGATTTTATTTTGTACAGAGCAAAAATGTTTATGATAAAATCAAATACTGTGGAAGACTGGAACGATACGCAGAAAATATATAAATCATTTCCAAAACTCAAAAACATGAAAAACTAGCTGTTCAGGATATTTTACGATTTCTGGGTTGGTCCCATAATAAAAGTTATTCGTTAGTTGTTAGTGTAATGATTACAACTCCATATCTCTGGTCTAGCAAGAACCATCTTAATATATATATATGTATTTCTTGTGTACGTGTGTATGTCACTGAACTCCTACTAAACGGCTGGACCGATATTGATGAAATTTTTTGTGTGTTCAAGGGGATTTGAGAATGGTTAAGAATCAAAATTAGACCCGGTAGGTGGCGCTGCAATCTATTTTTATAATTTTACGTCAGACACAACGAAAACGTTCGGACAGGACAACGTCTGTCGGGACCACTATAATATAATTATTTAATAATAATAATAACCTCTTTATTTCAGGCTACTTTTTCCCGTACACATATACTTTATATACTACCATTTATATTATTATAATACAGTTTGTGTTAGTATTGTAGAAAATAAGCTTAAGTTACTAAAAACTTTACTTTTTTTTTAAGGATGGGATATCATCAAATGACTTCTTCCGCTCTGGGTGGAGCGGAAGGGCGTGTCAGACTCTTACTGACTAAAACCCATCCGTGTTCCTTCTAAAGCCCTTTGCGTTCCAGGGCCGCGATGACTCTTTCGAACAAATTCCGCAACCCTGGTAAAATCTTCACTTAGCACTGTCATATAGTACGTTCCAGTGGCACTTGTCCGCGGAAGGGACGGAACAAGGAACATGAAGTTTCTTGTCCGTGCTTCTCCATAAGAATCTACTTTTTGCGAATGGACAACTAGAGTCACTATAATATTTTCATTTCAAACTGTAAATTTGACGTTCAAAGGTGCCTTTTAATGGTCTAGTTCTGTGGTTCCCAACCTTTATTTGACCAGGGACCACTTTGATTTCTTTGTTGCTAGCAAGGACCAGGAATCAAGACAAAAATAAACTATGTTAAACTAAAAATAAACTTATATCATATAGACATTCAAAACTTGTTGTATAACTATGCTTTGAAATCAAAATTAAAAGTGTTGTCATAGAAGACACATTTCTAAAAGAAACTGAGAATCAGTTTGCATCAATGAAATTTTTGAAGTAAAAAGAGTGAAATTTTAAACCTTTACGGACCATATTTTGGCCCTTTCGGACCACAAGTGGTAAGCGGACCGCTGGTTGGGAACCACTGGTCTAGTTGAAATAAATAAAATGACTTTGACTTTGACTTTGACACCACGTCCTGCGGCCAAAAGTCCTCCTCCATGACGAGGTGCAGAAAAAATGTTGGAACAGGCACCAAGAACGCCTTGAAGTTGATGCTACAACGCGAACGCGTTCATTATAAAAAATACTTGAAATTAACATACTTGGAAGATATTTACTTATTTGAAAGGTCAAACGTCACGAAAAACTAATGCATTTGCAGCATTTTAATGAAATAGTACAAAGTAAATACATTGCAGATCCCAACTGACAACATAATTAAAAACTCAATGTCCCGTGTTAAATAACGTTGCAAAACAGCGTGACTTAACAGTTGCAAGATTTCATTTAATATAAATACAACAATTTGATTGATTAATTCTGTGAAAGATTCAGTGCAGGAGAAGTTCGTGCGTAAATAATGACAGCCGTACGGGTCTATCTTCAAGGGAAAGCAACGCCTGTCGAGGTCGCTCCGTCGATGGGTGACCATCAATAACATACTGAGACTCATCCGTGCCTCGGAAATCCCGCTAACTTGTTGGTCTCGGTTATCATTTGTAGATCTTTGACATTCGTCACGGGTGGTCGGAAGCCAGAAAATCTGACACCAGTCTTTCCGAGAGGTATGGTGTTACCCAGTTACCGGTTTGTTGTATCGGCAAAAAAAACGGCCAAGTGCAAGTCAAACCCTCACAAGTCTTTTTTCGGTTATATGATACGGAACCCTATCATATAACCGAAAAAAACACGTTTCTTGTATGACAGCCCCCTTTTATTTTTGAAAATTTTAACTGTCTACCTATTATGGTTCTCAAGATACAGCCCGCTGACAGACAGACGGATAAAAGGACGGACGGATAGCGGAGGCTTAGTAATAGGGTTCCGTTGGTTACCCTTCGGGTCATCATGATCTGCCTAGCCTTTTCCCAATAATATTGGGGTCGGCTTCCAGTCAAACCGGATTCAGCTGAATACCAGAATTTTTCGTGGAGCGGCTGCCTACCAGACCTCCACAAACCAATAACTGAGTAATACGGTGGTTCTTGGCAAGACTGGAGTCAGATTTCAATGGCTTCTGACAATCCGTAACGACTGCCAAAGATCTACAAATGACAGCCGGGACCAACAGCTTAACGTGCTTTCCGAGGCACGGAGGAAACTCGGTATGTTAAGATGGTCATCCATCCACAGACCAACCTTGGCAAGCGTTGCTTAACCTTGAAGATAGACCCGTGCGGCTGTTATTGTTTAGCCACGAGGTCTTTCAGGTACGGAACCCTAAAAATGGTTGGTACTAAGAGAATTACTTACTTGACTTAATATTAAATAATAATAATTTGACATGAGACTATTTACAATAATTAAATTGACTAACTATTTACTTTCTACTGACATAATAATTATCATATGTTACTGATTTTATTTTTATTGTAATTTGCTTTTTATTTATTTATTTTTTTGTTTTATGTGTTGAATGCAATAATTTATCATTTTTAACTGTAGTAAATTTCTAAATATGTACCTACTAGGAAATTCAAACACAATGCGAATTGTTACATGAATAAATGAATTGAAATTGAAAATACTGCTGCATCCGTTTGACTGGGAGTCAATCCAAAAGGTTCAGCAGATTAGTTGAAAAGTTGACTGTCACATTCTTGCGTGGTTAAAACAGTAATGAAGAGATACGTAGGAGAACCAAGGTTATCGACATAGCCCGAGGAACTTCCAAACATATGTGGCAGTGGTCAGGACATATACTCACAAAACGGATGGTGGATGGAGTCGAAATAGTCTAGAGTGTCGACCACGAGCCGGAAGATGTCGCACCTCGCGTTGAAAGGCTTCCCACAAGTTGAACCAATGACCCGATGAGGGCCTCGGGAATTCGCTGGATGAGGGACGCAGAGGACCAGCCGATTGGGGAAGGCCTATGTCCAGCAGTGGGTACAATGATGATGATAATCGTCACCCATAGAGTAAAAAATGAACGTATGTAGTATGTACTAATAAGTACAAAAAATATCCATTTCAGGAAATGATCAATTCGTGGGCCACGCCAGGTACCAACCAAATCCAATCAGTTGTTAAGGTAACAGCATAGACGAGGCCTGCTAGGGTTGCGGAATTTTTTCAAAAGAGTCACCGCGGCACTGGAACGCAAAAGGCTTTCGAAGGAACACGAATGGGTTTGAGTCAGTAAGAGTTTGACACGCCCTTCCGCTCCACTCAGAGCGGAGGAAGTCATTTGATGATTTTACATCCTTAAAAAAAAGGTAACAAGCATAATTATAGATTATCACAATTTTTTTTAATATTGAGTATTCGCCACAAAATAAACGGGAAATAAATTACTGTACTTTCTTCTTTCTAATAATGCCGTATCACGCTGCAGAACCAACAACTGCAGTTTTCCTCGGGTATTATTAACCTGTATTATTAAATAATAACCTCTTATTACGAAGGAAATAATACTTCCGTAAGCGCATATTACTTTTTAATAAGACTCTGTTGGGGAATATCGCTGTTGTGCTTTTAGTAGTTAAAGCGTAGGATACACGAGGACTTTATATTTATATATATATATTTTATTCGTTAAAAGACAAATTTTGGTCCATCGTAGGTGTTAGTAGTAGGGGTTGGTATTGTACTTGGAATATTCAGGTAAATAGGAATAGTGATACTGGCTTGTTACTGTCCTTCTCTTGGGCAAAATCTCCTCCTCGTAAAGAGAAGTAACGCAGATTTTTAATTCTTGTTAATGAAAATATTGCACACCGTTACTGCGTTTCTGACAGACAACACACAGCCGAAACTACAGGTCGTAGAAAGCTGAAATTTGGCATGTAGCTTCCCTACACTCCGTAAGAGAGCTCTATATAAGATTAAATTTCCCGAAATTCTAACGGGAACGGAAAAAAAACGCGGTATGCGCGTACGAAGTCGCGTTCAAAAGCCTTTTAAATATAATAGTTAATGTTCTAAGGCAAGCTTTCTCTCAAAGTGGAGTTTTCTCGTTGAGTGATAGAGAGAGTTCACATTAGAGGATAATATCCATTGTATAATAGCTTATATATAGGTAAGTTTTAATCGCTAGTGAGATATTTAACTTGTAAGTTTTTCTTTTTTTATATTTTTACTTTTGTTTAATCTCAGAAAAAAAATATTATAGTATTAAAGTTTTAAAGTTTTAATTTTTTTTTCTTTTAATTTTGTCTTGCATGGTCTCAGATAGAAATTAAGTGGAATTATAGTTCTAAAAATGATCTCTGTACCTAGTTTTTATTAGTTGTTATCTTAATTTTAAGTTTTTTTTTTGCATGCTGAAAATGAGTAAGCAAAGTACCATATTTTACGCAAAAATAAATATTCTATTCTATTCTATTATTCATACTGGCTTTTATTTTTCAATGGCCTACCAACAGATACGATTTAGGCAATAATCACACCACGAAGGTTGAGGAGATCGTGGAGTATGTTCGAGCAAAGACCAACTGGACCTTAAGGGTCGAAAGGTTGGAGTCACGCCATAACACGAATTTCAAATCGTTCGTGGTGCGAGTTCCGACTCATCATATTGAGACCTTCCTCAAGGAAGAGTTTTGGCCGAAGGGTGTCGTATTTCGGCGATTCCGCGGAAGGCTACGTGACAACATGCAGCGCAACACGACGCCGTCAATTCGTGTAAAATAGTGTTTTAATTTTTTTGTGGTTTTTATAAATATGTATGATAGTCTGTAAGGTATTTATTTAATGGGTCTTTGTTACCTGAATTAAATGATATATTATTATTATTATTATTAACGCTCTCCCAAAAATAAGAAAAAAAAAAACATTTCATCCGATGTTATTTTGCCGATGTATGAGAGCAAAAATATACTGCACAGTTGTTTTCGTTTTTATGAGTGTATTTTCACATGTCTCTCTTTGATTGAAACCTAATGAAGACTTTATTTCTTGTTGAATTGTGTGAATGTGGACCCAGCCTTACACATTGCTAATCCATATCCTACAAATTATGTACAACAGTGAAAAGTACACATCACAATGGAAACGTAATTTAAATTGTAAGCCACTGCCACTTTATACAACTTGTATTTTGTGACTTTATTTGCACAATGTGGAAATAAATCTTTCTAGCCATTTCCAACTCTTATTGTAGCTTGCAATCTATCCAAATACAGCTGAATACCAGTACTTTACATGGTGCAACTGCCCATCTGACCTACGGAACTCTGTACTACGATACTTCTTGGCAAGACTGAGATTTTTTGGCTTTTGACGACTGTCAAATGTCTACAAATGACAGCTGGGACTCACTTTCCGAGGCACGGAGATCTCTCGCTATTATTGCGGATGATCACCTGTCCTCATACCGATATCGGCATATGTTGCTTCCTCTTTCAGATTGACCTGTGTAGCTGATTTTCTTAATCACGAGCCTCACATTGTGACAAAATTGACTTGCGATACATGTTTACTAACATTGTAGCTCACTTTACCTACACAACTCGTCATGAGTTAGTAGCTTAGGCATGTTGACTCGTTGCGGAATTTGTTTGGAAGAGTCACCGCAGCCCTGGAACGCAAAGGGCATTAGGAAGAACACGGTTGGGTTTCGGTCAGTAAGAGTCTGACACTCCCTTCCGCTCCAGAGCGGAAAGAGTCATTGATGAAACAGTGAAGGAGTCAACATGCATTTTTTTGGATTGTAATCCAAAAACTTGTTAAAAAAGAAAGAAAAAGAGTTTATTTGCGACAAGCATGACGCATACCAAATAAATAAAATAAACTAAATTACAAAAGTTATGCAAGTTGGGAAAATATGCGTCACATTCGCGCAAAACGGCCATCGCTCAGCATAATGCTGGGACTCGTGTGCGAGACAGAGCCCCAGCGCTGGTTTTCAGCGACAACCGGCTTTGACAGAATGACGTCGATCGGGGCAGCATGAAAAGTAATTAAAACGAAATATATATACAAAAAATAAATATAATATGGGTGAAAAAATAATAAATGGAACGTCTAGAAAATGGCAACAGATTGTTGCGCAGACGATGGAACGTAGCTGACAAAAAAGTGGCGCGCACATCACTAAACTTGTAACGTTTTTGTACGATAACAGTCCCTTATCAGGCGACCAACATACTAATTGAATCTCCTAAAGAACAACTTTAAAAACAAAAACAGAAATAGCAAATCTTTTTCTAAACTTCAGTTACTAAGAAACGGGACCATTGACATTAAACAAGAAAAAAACACAAGATAACTGTTGGCAAATAACCCTAAACAATTTTTCCACAAACACAAATATATTAAGTACAATAACGTCTAAATAAATCTCAAAAAAAAAAAAATGTTTTTCACATTTCACAAAAATAGTTCCACTAAGCTCGATAGATGGCGATGGCGTCGAGTTAGATCGCGCTATGGTTTCATTCCCACGGAAAATATAAGAGGGGCGTGCTGCGGATGATGACGCAAACAAACATACATACATATTAATTTTTGGTAGAGTAACACCTGAAGGTGCAAACCCGAAGGAAGTTGTTGCTCTGAGAAAATATTTTATTTTCACATAATTTTTGTGAGTAATTAGCAAATTTAATGTTATTGATTTGGCCTGCAGCGCCATCTGTTGGAATTTGCTGGAACTTATTTTTTGCCATCTTTCATTATTTCATGCCCATTATCTAGTAAGGGGTAAGCAGACGCGTAGCCCCAATTCAGTTGTGTGACTTTCTTGATAATCTAATAGTTTAGTTTTCTTGCTACTTCTTGATGTTTACAATGTAGTCGTTATCGGTAAAAACATCTGAAGGTTTTAAAATTAATGTTCCAAGAAGTTGGTCTTGTTTCTTTTTTCACTTAGTATTTGCGTAGCTTCGCACGCGTTAATCTAGATTACAAATAAAGAAACCGGTCAAGTGCGAGTCGGACTCTCACACAAAGGGTTCCGTACCAAACACCGAAAGACACACGTTTCTTGTTTATAGTGTATATATGTATTATAGTGACCATAGCAATAGCAAATATACACGATGAAAATGTCAACTGTCTACCTATTACGATTCCTGAGATCTAAACAGCCGTTGGCAGACGGACGGACGGACGGCGGAGGTATAGTAATAGGGTTCCGTTAATTACCCTTCGGGTACGGAACCCCAAAAAGTAGCTAATAACCGTCAACAGAGTTCCATTTATTACTGCACCGAAATTCATCAATATAAGTATCAGTTCAGCGATTAAGGCGTGGAAGCGTAACAAACAAAAAAAAACTGGCCAAGTGCAAGTTGGACTTGCACACGAAGGGTTCCGTACCATAAGCCGAAAAAAACATGTTTCTTATACGTGAGCCCCCTTGTATTTTTAATATTGGGAGTCTGTCATTATTGAAGATAATTGTATTTAAGCACTTGATAAAAAAATAAATAAACAAATGTTAAAGCGTTTTTGAAAAATAAAAATAGCTACCCAAAACAACTATTCTACGCGGACAAAGCCGGCGGCAAAAGCTGTAGTAAATAAATCACAACTTTCCTACCAACAATTTACGCGACAAGTCCACAAAATAAAGCACTTCTTCGGGCAGAATTGCCTGATATTTGCCAAACGACGCGTGTAAGCGATTGTGTCGAACTACCCTCCTCGTGAGAACTATGCTCACGGGTTAATGGTCTACTAATGTCTTTATATTACTAAGGAAATGGAAATAAAAATACGTGTAATGTGTTTTAAGGAATTTCGTATTAGTAAGATTTTGTAATTTTTAAATGAAAAGAAAAAAGAAAGAAAGAAAGAAAATCAGTTTATTCTGCTGGAAAAAATGCACAGAAACACTAAAAACTAAAAAACTTATTACAATAATTTTAACAAAAATAAATAAAACTAAAAAAACCGCATCACTGTCAGCCCATATCAAGACCGGAAATGAAAACTTCTTCAGGCGCGTTGAGCACTTTTTGGGTGAACAAAAATCATGGAACTCGCGTCATCGTCACCGAACGCTTTAGCTTTCGCTTAGTTTTCACTTCTATCGGCGACTGCCGACTGGCGACTTTGGGGACTCCCAAAGACTGTCCCGCATGTTTTTTTTTTATTTGTGAAACGAATGACCACGTCCTTCGATGTAGAATTTGTGACATTTCTCTACAATTTCATCTCGTTGTCATGGCGATTAATTCGAGTGGAGTGTAGGAAGATTACTTTAAAATGACTTAGTCTACCAAGCAACGGGCAAGCGATCCCTCCGTGCCTTGAAAAGCAGGTTACGCAAGACGAGGGAAAATAAATCCTCGATGAAGGTCAACTAATACCCACATAAAGCTGTCAATTTGACTGAGTCGAGTTTGAGAAAATTACTTAGAAGTTACTTTAGACAGTCAACCAATTAAATAAGTTTAATTTATACTTTACAGCAAGTAAACAATTTCATTTTATTTGAACTTACTACCAACCTGACAAAGTGGCTAGCAAAACGTTTCTCAGCATGGTCTACGCCCACAAATCCAGTGCCAACACAAGAGAAGAATATAAAGTTTCCACAAACAAGCAATATTAAGGAGAACAGCTTAAGCCATTAACGCCAGGCCAAGTTGCACAGTTTGAAAGAAAACAATATTCTACGGGAACTTTATGTGGCTGACTGTAACACCGTAATGTTGCATAAAATATCGGAAAAATATTTATGCAACGTGTTACAGAACGAAGGCAAAACCTGAAAAGGGGTCATTGTACTCATCATAATGAACAACTTTTGTTAAAGGACCAACCCTGAAATCGCAAAAGAAAGATCAGCTCCCACTACATTTTGTCGAGTTATGCAAACATAAATTTATTTATTTATTAAAACTTTATGCACTAGTAAAATATTGTACAAAGGTCAACTTAATGCCTCAGGCATTTTCTACCAGTCGACCTTAGGGTGGTGCAAAGACAACATGGCACGATTTCAGAGCGAGTCGCAAACATCTAGAGCGTCTCGCATCCTGCGTACGCCTGCGGCCTTTACCTGGTCATCGTTCCACCTTGTGGGAGGCCTTCCAATGTTTACAACCCCATTGACTATTTGTTCTGCGAGCAATATGCCCTGGCCAGTACCGAATCATTACCTATGGCAATTTTTGAGCTATGACGGTAATCTCCACTAATGCTGATTATCGCTGTTCTTTATAAAAATAATCTGTTACATAATAATTATTTGATTTTCATACGGGACAAATTAGAACAATAACATCAATTTCCTGTTACTTAATCAAACGCCTTCAAAAATATCATAGCAAAGAAATTTACGAACGAGTTTGCTGCACTGTAAATTAGTAAGGTGCTATCAGTAGCATGCAATACTTCTTTCTCATCGAACCAGTATCAATGCTTTCAAATGATAGAATCGCGTGCACGTTCCCTGATCACTACCGGTTACTTAAGTGGAAACGAAGCTTAGATTTAACGTACATTTATATGTGTTCTATAGCAAAAATATCGGGCCACGTATCTTGCGAGATAAATTTTAGGGATCAGTCACTGTCAAGGTGGAATGTTGCTAATTTCTTTTTGTGGGAGTATTGAAAATTAAATATAACGATTACAATAATAACCACACCTACTTTGCTGTTTAGCACAGTAGACAAAAAGTCTCCTCCATTAGTGTAGTACAATTTTTTTTTTTCGTTTTTATGTAGGTACCCTTATTTCTTCTTAACTGATGGTTAACTGATGGCTAACTGATGACTGAACTGATTTGGATTTGAAAAGTTATCTAAATGGCAGTGAAAACACTATCATGATAATTTGCTTTCGGAAGGTTTAAAATGTACATGTATATTCGATAAGGTAAACCTTTGCTACCAAACCTGTCATACTCGCTTACTTCCAAGTCTTCACAAAATGTCTAACTAGCCAATATTTATCTTTTTATTACCTTACACAAGAAATAGTCCTTAAAACTATAAAAAAACTTACGGTGTAACTACATTTAAGCCTCACCAAGTTCAAACGACATATTCATATTAAAATTTATGACTGAACTTTAAATAGTTACGGGCAGCGATGCAATATAACTTTCATTGTACCTCTTACCATCTTGTCGGTTAATGGCTGCCTGCATTATACTGTAAATATTACAAGAAATATGGCGGGGCGGCCGCCATCTTTTTTGTTTGGCGCCAGAAGTTGGCGCGTTATAACTTTCGTGTTATTTGTTCGGAGAATGCGGTATGAAGAATGTTTGAGATGGTTTTTGAGTATGTTGATTGGTTCTTTTTCTTTTGCTCTTGTTACGGCAAGAACTATACAGGGATAAACGGGTAGCTAATACCAGACAAACTACGGTAAAAAAACCATATTGTTCGAAGGAGTACAGCTGTTTAACGACCTACCAAATGACGTAAAAGATTGTGATAATATTAACAGATTTAAGCTAAAGCTGAGAAATTACGTTTATGAAATGTACTCCCATATATTTATTTTGTATAACTTCACCAAAACGCATCGGAGGCAAAATGTATTTATTTCGATATAAACAATTACTTTGTATCTCATTGTAAGTGAACATATCATTGTATGTATTGTTCGTATGAGAATAAATTCTTTAAACCGAAACCGATAGTAAAAATATTAGACGGTCGGTAAGGTATACGTGGGGCTAATTTCCAGTGTGTCGTAACTTTTTTCGGAGGGAAGCCTTCTCATTAAAACCACCCCAGTGATCACCAGAAGCAAATGGAAGTGTTCCTTGCTTCTGCCATATTTAAACCCATTGCCAAGCGGTTATAACGCCAAAATTATGTATAGTCTACTAACTTTATCTCGCGACTTCACTCGCGTGAATGTCGAAAATTATCCCAAGGGAACATATCCGGGATGACGGGTCAATCTTCAAGGTTAAGCCACGCTTGCCAAGGTCGGTCTGTAGATGGCTGACCATCTTAATATATCGAGATTCTTCCGTGCCTTGCCGTTGCTCCTGGCTGTCAGTACCGGCTGTTATTTGTACTTAGATCTTTGGCAATCGTTATGGATTGTCAGAAGCCAGAAAATCTGACACCAATCTAGCCGAGATGTATCGTGTTACCCAATCAATGGGTTGTGGAGGTCTGGTAGGCAGCCGCTCCACTTAAAACACTGGTATCCAGCTGTATCCGGTTTGACTGGGAGCCGCCTCTAATACAGTTGGGAAAAGGCTAGGCAAAACATGATCAATAAACATAATATAGTGACGCGTATCTTTCCAACTCGAATAACTTTTGCAATTTTGTTTATTTAATTTTTTGTCTTTCTTTTCTGTCTATATCCGGGATGAAATGAAAAGTATCATCTATACATTTAAAAAGAACAATACACACATATGTATAGATATTCGCTCGCGTTATTAAATTCTGGATATCAAAAAATATAAAACAGACACAACACGCTCTAAAAATCACGTCTTTCAACAACATCTTTCCTACCAAACCTGAACCTCTGCATACAGGTGCAATGTAAAAAGTCAGTGCCGTAAACACAAACCACATTCGGGAGCCCTCGTCCACATTTTAAAAAGTCCAAAAACTACTCTGTTGTGTCTTGCGCTATGAATAGTATTTCGCATAGAATTCAACTCTTAAAGAAATTCATGTATCTCCACTAATGTGTTGGGTTAAAGTATGAGCGAGAGCGATTTTCAGAAGAACGCATTCAAATTATTTCTGGCAGTGTTTGCGTCGTCCATACGGTCTGCAGACGGTTGCTATCTCGATCTTATATTTGCGGAACTTTTTTAAATGATTGAACCGACAATTGTGTTGCTGGTAATCGAGTAAAAATTGACAGTTGCTGATCACCCATTGTCGTCTTCGAACTCAATAGAAAACGGAAAAATACTATTGCACCGAAAAAACATAGCCTTTTACCTAAATAACCTCTTTAACTTCCAAAATAACTTCATTACCATCTCACTAAAACATTTATTCTCCACAAGACCATTTAGGCTTTCGCACACCTTAAAAGTCTCAATTTGTCACTTATAAATTAAAGTCTACGAAAACAGCCTTCACGTCGACAATGCCGTTAGGGTCATCAAAATAACTTATGTGTTACATAAATCGCTTAGAATTCAAGGCTTGCACGGTTCCCGCTTTAAGTCAAGTCAGCGACAGGAAGTGAGTGTTGGAAAAATGGCCGCGTTTCCTGTGCCGTAATGGCGGCTGGCTCACTACTGGGGCCGGTCCGGGGATTGGAAATACTCCTGTTTTACCTTCGCTATGTTTAGTGGGTTGGTGATGTGCAGAAAATTGCTGGAGAGTAAGGTATTTTTATTATTTATTTATTTGTTTATTTATTATATACTTTATTGTACACCTCATTACAAACATAGTAAAAACGTTTAAAAAAAACAAGTGTACAATGGGCGGTCTTATCGCACAGGCCAATCTTTTACAGACAACCTTTGGATGGACTGAACGAAAGAAGTTAGATTTAGGGCGGTCAATGTACAAACATCATAAACAATATAAATTAGACATAATAATATAAAATACACACAATACTAAATAACATACAAATAAATATCAAATATATAAATGGGAAAGGAGAAAAAAAATGATAGTGAGAGGTAATGCTCCTTCACCAATTTTTTAAACGTTGGTAGCTTTTGTGCACGCCTCACATCTATGGGTAATGCATTCCACAAACGAGCAGCTTGAATAGTGAAAGATTTGTTAAAGAAGGATGTGGAGTGCATACGAATACTTAATTGAAGATTTTCCGATGATCTCAAGGACCTAGAGTGTGTGTCACAGAGAAACTGAAACCGGTCTTTAAGATAAAAAGGAGTAGAAGGATTAAAAAGTATATTATAAAGAAGAGAAAGCATGTGGGCATTCCGGCGAAGGCGAATAGGAAGCCATTTGAGCTTAGTACGAAATTTGGAAACGTGGTCATACTTGCGTAAGCCAAATATGAACCTGATACACAGATTTTGGAGTCGCTCAAGCTTGTCGAATTGGTCTTGGGTGAGATCAAGATAGCTGGCGTCAGCATAGTCCAAGAGTGGAAGAAGAAGAGATTGTGCTATGGCAATTTTAGTGGTGATGGGAAGAAAGTTCCGAAGGCGTCTCAAGGAGCCCGCCAAAGCGAACAGTTTACGACAAACCTTCTGTAGTTGTTTAGTCCAGGAAAGAGTTTTGTCGATATAAATCCCCAAGTTCTTCACAGTGTGAGTTATAGAAATTAAAGTGTTATTGAAAGAAACCTGGGGAAGTGTCGATCAATCAATCTTTGAGATGGTCCGTGAACTACCAACAACAATCACTTGCGTCTTTACTGGATTGATCTTCAGCCCAAACTCAGTGCTCCATTCACCTATTCGTGCCAGGTCTGCATTAATAGCCTCAATCGCATCAGATAGCTCTCCGAGAGGGGCTTGGGTGTAAATTTGGAGATCATCAGCATACAGGTGGTAGAAAGCAGATAGTCGTTGAGTGATACCATTAATAAAAAGTGCGAAAAGTAAAGGAGATAACACGCCACCCTGCGGCACACCGGCAGAGGTGTCACACCAAGAAGAGAAAGATTCTTCTATGCAAACACGCTGCCGGCGGCCAAACAGGTAACTATGAAACCAGTCAATTACCGAAGGAGATATGTTAAAAGAGCACAGAATCTTTTTAGTAGGTCTTGTGAGTTTTCGTTGGGTTTAATTTTAGTTCTATTCCCATTTACAAATTAAATCTGCTACAGAGACTTGCGCTGAAGCTTGCTTGGCCCGCTGTGAGCAACTTGGCTTGGGCAATATTGATCGCGTTTTTTCTTTTACCAAGTCTCAGATTTGATTTGTAAATTGGGATAGTTGTAAAATTACATATCTGCCCATCTGGTATTTTTACCCGACTACGACGAAGCAAAAGGAGGATCTTATGCCTCCTAATCTAACAAAACAATACATTCTAACATGTGGCATACGACCTCGCGATCCTCTGAACATCGCTATGAATATTTTCTTTTTTTATACTTTTTAGAGCATGAGTTTTCAGTAGTTTAAGATTTTGATCTTCCATTTTTTTGTAGATACTATTTATATTTATTGGCCTATCTACCATTGTTACACTGTTTGTCCTAATAATAATAGGAATATGATAAAAACATAGTGCACAATATGATGCGATAGACACAGCATGCAAAAACAAAATTATAACATCAATAAAATTACAATAAGTGCAGAAATAACACTTACAACGACTAGTGGGTAGTTTTGGAAACAGTAGATACAAAGATGACAAGGAAAGAAAAGTCAATACGGTGGTTATTTTTGGTGGATTTGGCGCTGAATTTTTGGAGTGATTTGGAAAAAAAATATAATTCTATAAAAACGTATTAGGCCTGTTTTTCATGTAGGCTCATGACATACTAGACCACAAGGGCGTCTTAGGATATCCCAAAATATCCCTCAAATAAAATCAACAAATAACTGTTACCCAAACAGATTAAAGATACAAAATTAAATGTCTTTGCTTTTATCTATTATTTTTACTGTGTTTTTTCATTTTGTAACAAAATTAGATTAAAGAAAAATGATTTGGTAAGTAGTATATAGGTCAAAATGTAGTATGGTCAGTGAATAAAGGCTTTTATTAATATTATTTTATTGTTTTATTTACTTTTTTTATCTGTGTAGCAACTAGTGGCCCGCCCCGGCTTCGCTCGGATATTAATGTTTTTTCAAAATTTTTATAAGAACCTTCTGACGATAACAAACACTACAAAAAAAGAATTATCGAAATTGGTCCAGCCGTTCTCGAGTTTTGCGCTTAGCAACACATTTACCGATTAATTTTTATCATATAGATGTGCGTTGGTCCCGGCTGTCAGGACCGGTGGTGTCGGCTGGAGATCTTTGGCAGTCGTAACGGATAGTCAGAAGCCAGAAAATCTGACACCAGTCTTGCCAAGAAGTACCGTGCTACCCAATTAATGGGTTGTGGAGGTTAATGTAGGCAGCCGCTCCACGTAAAATGCTGGAAGTCAGCTGAATCCAGTTTGACTAGTAGCCGACCCCAATATAGTTGGGAAAAGGCTAGGCAGATGATGATCCGCAATGTGCGTCTAATTGAGCAGAATAAACATTTTTTCTTTCCTTTAAGTCATTGATGTTTCTTAAATGAATTTTAAAGTCAAAGTCAAAGCATTTATTTCAAATAAACCATTACCAGGTACTTTTGAATTGTCAAAGTTAGTCCGTCAAAAACATGAAGCTATTTGCACGTCCCAAAGCGTAGATCAATATGGAGAAGAACGTGCAAGAGACTCCTAGGACACTCTTTTAAAACATTTCATATTTACAAAATTCCTACAATTCTCTCTTAACTTATTAGGCAGACCCTTTATATATTTCTTTCCTTAAAAACCCACATAGTAGTCTGAAAAACACAAGAATGACAATATCATCCATAGTTTGCATTTGGTCTCCACTTTAATTAGTACCACGCTCATGTACAAACGAATAACTTGACTCACGAATGGAGGAGACTCGTTTATAGTGACGTCATAGTTTATACGACGTTCTGTTAGTCTTGAGAAATTGATTGAATAATATTGGAGTATAAATTTATATGTGTTAGTTGAAATTAGATTGACGTTTGAACGGGAAAGCTCTGTAGGTAATTTATTGTGCATTACACTATGATGATGTAAACACCCTCGAGGGCCTCCAGGTAAAAGAAATTTAGTTATTTAGCGATAGTGATCGCCATTATCTGGTAAGCACCCGCTCCACGTATAATACTGGTATACAGCTGAATCCGGTTTGACTGTAAGCCGACCCCAGTATAGTTGGGAAAAGGCTAGGCTGATGATGAGTGATCGCCATTATGTAAAAATGATTGAGAACCTCCAAAGACTCCTTGGCAATAATTTATGCTAATATGTCCTTTTATCTAGGGTCTAGGCTTTATGATAGGTCTTCTGGACTCTTATTAAACCTTGAAAAAACAATTGTTCAACTCGTGCGCCGTGTCACACAATCATCAAAGAGTAAAGAAGAATGGGAGCGACTCGTCGGGTTACGTAAGTGCGTCGTTGCTTTGTGACGCACGGTCAAGTTCTGCTTATACCCTAGTACTACTCTGTCAGGGTACAATCCGTAAGGGATTCTGTCAGGGATTTTACAGACAGTAATTTTTTCGCGATTTCGGGGTTGATCCCATAGTGTAAGTTGTTCATAATAATGAGTGGCCCCATTGGGTCCCAATGGGTCCCAATGGCCCCTTTTTAGGTATTGTGTTTATGTTGTTGTATAAATATGACCAACAAAGCAAACTATCATCTAAACGAAATTATTTTTTACATTCTAATCGCTTAATTGTTAAGGATTTTGCAAAATATTTGACGAAATCTGTTAGTGAAACACGTATGCGGTGTAATTAGACATCTCGCTCAGTTTAATCTAGACCGCTACGTTATAACGAAGTGTGCATGGGGATACGCATTTTAGAAAATATAATTACTAACATTATGTATGTCTTTATTTAATACATAATGAACAACTATTAACTATAGCTATTAGCTTTTTGTTTAGTGTATTTACATTTATGTTTCTGTTCAACCATCTTTTCTTTGTGACAGCCGACCATAACCTCCCACTTGCGCCCGCGCGCTCTATTCATTTGTCTATGATATCGACAAATGAAGCTGGAGCACTGGGCTATTGGGTGTCAGCTTATTTATTGTTTGTAAGTACCGATTTTTTTATTTATTTTTTTAATATTTATAAATATATTAATAATTGTTGCATTTTTACCCATATTTATATCTACTTATTATTTTATTTGTATATATCTGTTATATATGCTCCGTGAATGTATCCGTGCCATCACTGACTGGCAATATCAGAATACCAGCGCTGCGTTATTTATTTTTTAGATATCGCAGCATAAGCTGAGATAGGGACCATTTTGGCCTCGCACAGATAATTATTTTATTATACTGTTTAGTTATTAATTTTATTTTACTGATTTGTTTGTCTTGTGCGAGTCCCAAATAAACATTTTTTCTTTCTTTCTTTTTAACTATATAAACAAATAAACAAAAAATAAAACTAAAAACATAGTCTAAAATATGGCATCGAAAAATTCGTCCGCATCGCTGGCCACTGTAAAGTACCCAAAAGGCTGGCAATGCTTATCCTTTGTCCAAGGTAAAAGCCAGCTCTTGGGTCACGCGAAGTGTCAACTAAGCGTTACTACTAACTAGGTTTTTTATGAATAAATTTAAAAAACATCAAATTACTTTTGTAGCATAGAATATTAAGATAGTTCATTGAAGATTGAAATGTGATTGCCTAGCAGTAACCTATTCATTTGTCTCACTCTTGACTTAAAAACCCCAGGTTGTATTTATCAGGAAACACAGACTCCGGTAGGAAATTCCACTCTTTAGATGTACGCGCAGAGAAAGTGTTCCCAAAATGTTTTGAGCGTATTCCTGTGATGTCCGTCATGTTATATCACTCTGATGATGGAGTGGACTCAAATCTGTGTGGTACTTTCCTCAAAAGAACACTTCAGACATTAACCTACATGGTTCTCATATGGTTTGACCAGTAAATCATACTGGTCTTTAAAAGAGACTTTGACCTTAGAGTTTGTTTCGGTTTTTCTTCTCAGGGCAGTCAGCTAGGAAACACCGGCCTCGTCTTGTTCAAAATTACCCAAAAAGATTGACGTGTAAAAGTGTTATGTTTAACCTACTTACAAAATAAATATCATTTATCATTCAATTATGTAATTCGGATGCACACTTCCCGAAATGTAACCGATAGAAAACGACAGTCGGAAGACGTTCACTGCTGGGCATAGCCCTTCCTCAAGCGTCGTCAATCACCACTTTGACATATTGTCGGCCTAATTCGTCAAACAACAAGTCCATTTCTGCATAATTTACAGAAAGAAGAAAAAACGGAATTTAATCCCTTAATTTTAGCAATCATAATTCTGAAAATCCCATTGGTTCCTATAGGATTCAGCAGTATTTCTTTATGAAGATGTCCTACTGTTCAGAAAGCAGGTTTTTGAGCATGGAATTTGTAACGTTTTTAGGTTGATAAAGTCGTTATAGCTTTATCATAAGGTAGGTAATCGTTTGAACTTTTTGGGAGACTTAAAAAGTAAAAAAACTTAGCTGGTTAACAAATGAGGCCGACGATATATTTGTATAGTCCTATTCTGTACAAAGACAATACAAATTCTTCTGTAAAGTCGTATCCACTTTATACCTCGCATGATCCGCCTCGCATGTAATTTATCAAAGTCAGGGCAAAGCGTCGTAGCGTTAATTACCTTGTGTCGGATCACTCATCGACACCGATGTATCGACGCCGTCGATGTGTTCGGCGATATAGACGGCGTGTTTAAAACTGTAGGCTCGACGTGCAGGATCGATCAGTCGGTCGGTCTGTAGCAGGGAAGAAGTAATGGTCTGTCTCTGTAATCGCTTTCGATGAGCATCTAAAAGTTCCAAAAGTCGTCAACAACTTAAAACAACAAAAGTCACTTAATAGTTTAGGCTACAAAATGCGGTATACAAACCTTTGATACAAAATTCGGTTATTTGACAGTTTTCTTTTTATTTAAAAATGGACTTCAGCAATCAAAAGGTTCGTATTATGTTTTCGAAATAAAATTGTTTTGTACTCCTTTCTATTAGTAAAAAATATATACAACAGTTAATTCCAACTTCAAAAAAATTCCAACTTTAAATTTGAATTACAACACTATCATTAAGTAACTTCTCCATATTATATAACCTTAACTGTCCCTGATGAAGCATATTAGACATTGATCCCTGTGTACAGTAATAACTGGACTTCAGATTTATGTACTGTTTATTTTTCATAGCTGTACTTGTTGTAATAAAATAAAACAGAATTCCTGCCTTACCAAAAAACATTTTACTAATTGAATTAATAATATACTGCGTTGAACACAACGGTCAAAATTGCACGACTCTATGCCTCTATTGATATAGTTTCTATAATATTTAAGACGTCCTAAGCGCAACATGTGCGGACTAACAAAAAAATATTAAAGTTAACCGATTTTTGTAACATTGATTTGTTTTAGTCCAGTCTTTTAGTCTCACTTCCAGTCGACAGCGATGCGGGCGAATTTTTTGACGCCATTTTTCATTTAGGAGTTCGTATTTTTATTTTATTTGTATATAGCTAGGTAGGTAGATTGATTAATTTGACATTTTGATAATAGTGTCGACAATAAAATTAAGTGAAGAAATTCGTAACTGTTACACCAAATTGTTTGTGTTTAATCTTGGCAACAAGAAAATAAAAAAATAAATATTTCACGACAAAAACACAACATTAGTTCAACGAATAATAAACATAATTCACTGAATAATAACTTCGAAGTATCTCAAAGAAAATATCATCAAATATACCGGAACAATGCTAAGATAAAAAACATCAACTACAAGTTCCATTTATCTTGAGTAATACAGTACATTAACCACTTAAGAGATCCATGACAATATTATTTTATTCCAATCGCGCCGTTCTGCATTATTGCCGTCATTTTATAAATGTTCATCTTTTTCACTGGAATGGAAACAAAGAAAAACTTTTCCGAACAGTTATAAAGGTCAGGGTCACTCGAAGAATTCATAATTAGTTATGTTCTGAAACTGGAATGGGACTAGGCGCGCCGTTTTTGTCGAAATTTCGGGCCAATTTAATTAAGGAGACAGGACAGGTGAAATGTGACAATCTTCCGACAGTTGTGTATGTTTCATTCATACATTTCCAGCAAAAACTCAGATTATCATCTGCCATGGGCGTGCAGTAGGCTACAGTAAGGGTAGCCCAGCCCATATATTATCGGCGGCGGCAACCTCTCGCGTCCGGCCCTGGTTGAATCCATGGTCCGGAGCGAGGAGGCTTGGAAGCGCTCACCTCCTTCTGCGAAGCAGTAATGCTAGCAAAGGAGGAGGCGGGCCGCGCGAGGGAAAGGCAAGGCCTTCGCCCCAACCGCCGTAACAGGAGAAGACGCCCCGGGCGTCGGGAGTCGCAGGGCGATCCCCGGCCACCGTAGGCGCGGGCCTGCGGACGGCGAGCATTGGGTGGCTCGCCGTCCGATCACCACCAGGCCCGGGTCGATGGCGCGTTGTGTTTCACGCGCGCCTCAAAGAGATGTCAGCATAAAAGACGGGGCCCGCTAGGGCCGGAGCCTGCCAGGGTTGCGGAATTTGTTCGAAAGAGTCACCGCGGCCCTGGAACGCAAAGGGCTTTAGAAGGAACACGGATGGGTTTTAGTCAGTAAGAGTCTGACACGCCCTTCCGCTCCGCCCAGAGCGGAAGAAGTCATTTGATGATTT